>VYZU01037005.1:0-78239 GCA_013401355.1 Ceyx cyanopectus
ACCTTAACACCATGACACTGATTTAGTATCACATTTAAAACTTCTTTGTTACTCTCTTTTTGCTAAGAAAAAGTCACAATAAACTTCTGAGTTAAAAAAAGACCATACAGAGGCAACCCATGAGAAAACGGAAAACTAAAAATTAAACAAGAAATGAACTAACAACTTGTAATGAACTATCCTGAGTGATTCTTACTTTTAGTCTTGTGATCCTTCTGTATGTTTTTGATTAAATTGATGGTACCCTGAGAAGGCCATAATTGTATCTGGTAAAAATCCTGCTACTTATGACAATTACTTCTTAATTTTTTAACCCCACAAGAAAAGGAAGTGTTATACTGCTGATCATTGTTCAGTTACACCCTGAAGGATTAGTTTAACTTGAACAGAAAGAACTAAACAGGAATCTGGAGTGCTATGGGGAAAATGCCAGGTTGGATATAATGCCAGCAGCTGAGACACTGTAGCTCCCACCAGAGCCAATGAGAAATTATTTTTCTTAGCAACTCTGAATTTACATAAATAAAACTATTTTGACAATTTCTACTCATTTGAATCATAGTGGTTGCTCATCAAACAGTCCAACTCTGACATACAAATGGTCCAGCTCCACCAACATCATTGATATTTTCCCCTAGTATCATCTCCATGGATTTTTGATTCAGGATCTCCAGATATACAAGTTTCAGGCTGTGATTAGCAGTTCCTCTTCTGTTATTAGTGATTCTCCAAAGATTTATCTTCCATATATTTGTCTAGTATTTCCTTGAATCCATGCAAACCTTTATCAATCAAAATATCCCTTGGCAGGCTGGTTCTGTGCCTTTTGTTTCTACACCCACTGAGAAACACCATCTCTCACTTTGAACTAGGCTCCTGCTAACTTCCCTCAGTTCTGGTCCCAAACAAAGGGTTGAGCATTAATTTCATGCATCAAAAACACAATACAGAAGAACTCCAGTCTTACCTGCAAAGATCATTCATACAGCTAGAAATATAGGAATATGGATCTATGCTTTCATGACAGCTGAGAAAAGGAAACTGTAGGAATATTTGGCACTTGAAGAATATGTCCTGTGTATTAAGGAGAATCAGTAAATGATAGTTAGAAAATACTTTCTGAATAAGCATAATTATTTTTTAGCTTTGTTTCCCTAATCTAGGGTTCTTTATATCCCCATTACCATCTGAGAAGCTCACAGTTTATTATTATGTGTCTTTTATTATACTGCCCCAAATTTGTCCTCTTTACCTAGGCTAGCCTGATTGTATGATGCTCTTAAACCATCTTTCTTAAAGCTTTTATGCATTTAAAGCTTTTTTTAACATGGTGTATATTGGTAGGTTCTTGTACCATCACTACACAGTGAAGATTAAGTATATACATCTATAGATAGATAGATAACAATATTAATTTACCTCAATGGATTCTGCATCAGCTGAGCAAGGACTGGAAAAATCTGAGGCAGTAGGTACACAAGCTACATCATCTGAGGTTTGCACTGCCCAACTATTTGCAAATTCAGCAACATCTTCTGTATGTTCACCTACTGCATGAAAACATTGTGAGAGCATTCAGGAGAAAAAAAAATTGCCAATACAAACACAAAAGCTTGGAAATTTCTGGTAGTTTTTCAATGAATTCATTACCTCCTTTACAGATATGTTTAGAGTACTGGTGGTGTAGAAAAATGTTATTCTTTTTTCATTTCAGGTAGCATTTTATACTACCTTTAAACAAAAATATTAAAAATATATATATTACAAGCTATTTGTTGTCATTTTTTTAAGTGAAATCACTGACAATTTTATAACTAACATGCAAATAAAGGCAAGTGTAATGCATTAAGTAATTTAAAATATTAAACATATTTAAAATATGTTTCTTTCAAAACAATTACAGGCTTTTGTTATGTTTCACAAAGGTCAGTTATTATCTCCCTCATTTTCCCTTGCTGCAGAAAAGCCCTACAAGAAAACACATCACTATGTGCCCAGCTTTCCTTATAGCATGGCATGGAAAAATTAGTGATCAAGGTGCATGACTGAAAGTCATGGCAACAGGATGAGGAAGATACATGAACATACAAGAAAGTTGGCAGTAAAGAAACAGACCCAAATTTTCCCTATTTTTGCAGCAAGACTAAATATTGCATTTTCTCTATGTTCTTAAGTATGTTAAAAAGAATATATTACTTCTACCTTGAAGAACTTCACAGTAACTGGTATCTCTGCCCTAGTTATCTATAACTATACATGGTTAGGAGATAGAATATTGAAATTAAATCAGCAAAATTATTTTTTCACAGATAGGTACCATCCAAAACTTAATCTAACTTCTTCTAGCACAAGATGTACACAGCTTTGCACCCTGAAGTATGGAAAGCCCCACAGGACACTAATTTCTACTTGAATCTCCACAAATAAACAAAGACAAGATCCTAACCACCAGTCTATTTTACTTAAGAGACAGGGTGAATCAAAACATTTGTCTCTCTCTGACAGAACATCTCTTTGCCCAGAAAAATAAAATATTTTATTTACATTTTGTCATGGCTTGAAAAAAAATTCCCAAGTCCTCAAAAAATGCCACAAAATAAAATCACTGTCTTTGAAACAGTTCCATACACAGACACAAGTAGTATATTAAAAAAAAAAATACAAAAAGATACAGTGAGATAACTTTTGTATTTTTCCAAATACTAATATTTTGGCTTTTCTCTCCTTCTCTCTCCATCTTTAAGCATAGAGAAAACCACAAACATTTGTTTATTTATTTATTACTTGAAGGCACTTTCATCAGCTAAGATAAACAAACTCCAAGTGCTTTGCTGAGCCTGAAAAGGCTTAAACATAAATATAAATACTTTGTTTGACTAGGACCTTTTGCCTTAGCAGCTTTAATGATGAGGAAGCATAGGGCAAATATTCTGTTTTCTACTGAAATAACTGATACAGGACAGTATCTTTTTGCAGTATTATATTTAAAGTGAACATGGAAGCTGCTCACACAAGTTAAGGATGTATTTCTAAGCTATTTACTTACTATTTTGCAGTATCAGGTCATCATATTTATTGCCATTAAAATTTCCACAGAGACCACATGTTTTTCCCTTATGATCTTCTGTCAGCTTAATATAAACACCAGAGTTTCCATCCCAAGCAAGAGAAAAACCAAAGGTAGTTTTCACCAGAATATAGTCAGCCAGTCTCTCAATGAAAGCATTTCCAATTGTCTGAGGCAACACTAATCTGGAAAAATTAACAGTGTACTTCAAAGATATCATATGAGATGAGGTTAGTGCTAGAAAAATACCACATAAAACATCACTTTGTACTCATCAAGCCCTTTTTTCCCAGGTGTATACAGTCACTTCATTTCTTTGGCATGTTTTTACTATCTTCTGTTTATATTGACTGTCAAAAATGAATGCTTCTTTTGGGATGAATATCACTGTAGCTATCAGTCTCAGATGCTAATGGCTGTAGCATGACATTAAAGGTGTTGGCAAGAACATCTTCACAACTCTGAAATTTTCTGTACTCTATCAACCAGTAAAACATAGTTGTAATAGCCTTGCACTCATCTATTTACTTGTTAAAAAAAAATAACATGTACATTTTGGAGTTTGATGTACCTAAGAAATGTTTTTGTCCCAAAGGGTATTTAAGATCTTTGATTCAACCAATTCAGACTTGTCTAGAATAAGATTGTGTTAAATTGAGTATGGCAACCAAAAATAAATAATGACTGCCTTGTTCAAAATGATATCAGGATGCACCAAGGATTATCTAGAGCTGCCTGATGCAGACTTCATCTAAACAAACTAGGAATGGGTGATTGTTAGGTTACAGCTGGGAAGTTGAACACAAGGTTCACATGGTCAGTGTGTGTTTCTCTCAGGTATTACAGCAGCACCATCACATCTGCTCACATTAGAGCTTTATCAGCTTCAATACAGAGCACTGAGGGATCAATAAAGATATATAGAAATTGATTTTCTCTGTTAAGGTTAAAAAGCATCGATTTCCCAAACTCCACACTATATTTTTGCTATAAAATGTTAAAAACCACCACTAGAACACTTACCTGATTCTGTCTTTTCTTACTTCATGTCCTGAAATCATTATTTCTTCTTGGTTTGAAAAAAATAAGCTGATGGACCTCTGGCAAGTATATACAGAACCATAACAGTGAGGACTGTTATGAACCTTAGAGGAGAAAAACATATACACAATAAGAATAAATGTTTATTCTCAATGATCCCATGTAATAAATGATATTTTACATATTTCTGCATCAATCCCTGAAATAACTTAACAAATACATACTTAGAATATAAAAAAGTCACAAGTAAAAATATAGGCAAAAGTAGAAGTTCACACTACCCAATACTACTGTGAAATACAGCAACTGTTTAATTGCACAGTGCATCATAAGAGAGTGGTTTAAATACTGAAATATTCAGGTATTTTATGTAGGTGAATTTCAGAGACACTGCAGTGAGCTATTTTTAGCTATTTTATATTAATTTGCAAAACTGCATCTCAGATATTGGAGTTGTGTCACTGTCATGACTGCTCACTGCTAGAGAGAGGTGTTAAACAGATCTCAGATGCTTGTTTCCAGAAATGAATACCATGTAAATCCTATCCCAGCATGTCTGAGCTTTATAGCAGTGAAGTACATACACTTAAAAAATATATAATCAGACCTTGGAACAGGCATGATAAGCCAGCAATATGTTATAGTTTGGAAAAAAGGAGGCTGCCCTGAAGTCAGACTTGGCATTCCCAGCCATTTGTGTGGCAGAGCACAGCTCCTGCAGGAAGCTCCTTGTTTTAAAATTAAAGACATCATAAATGTCCCTAGTATTGACAGAAGGTTTTTATATAAACCTGGCCCAAGACAGAAAAACAATCAAGAAAAAACCCCAAATAATTCTTGTATTTTCTTCTCCTCTAGAGAGGTGGATTATTAAAGCCAGAAGAACCATAATGTGAGGATTTTGAAAGGTTCTTGGCTTTCCATTGCCCAGCCTGTGGGCAGCACTGCAGTAACTGCAGTTATTTCAACATTACTTATTCTTTTTCTAAGTAAACATTTTCCATGTTTAGCAAAACACTACATTTGCTCCAGCAATTGAATGGTAGTTTCTCTCTTTCTTAAGCAACTGGAATCCACTGAAATATTGATTCTAGATTTTAATGTTATCTTGGGCTTTCCTACAGCATTTTCTGAAAACTCTTAAAAGATCATATCTGCACACAGAATTTAAAAAATAAATTGAAATCATGGAAGGCAGATGTAATGGTATCTGTCTTTAACCTGAGTGAATAGAAATGGCAATTTTAGTGGAAGACTTATCTTCACTGGATGCTATTAGCTGGAAGGGCAGGAGGTCATGTATTTATAAATCAAAACAAGTCCTTAGGTCAGAAATCAGCATCTAGGTTTGCCCTTGCCCCTGTGAGCACTGTGGCCACAAGGGCTCAAACTTATGACTCCTCTTAGAATCATAGAATCACAATGGTTGGGAAGGATCTCTAGGATCATCAAGTCCAATCTTCACCCTAACAGTTGAGGAAATTACTAAAAAGAGTGCCTTCCATACATAGGTCATGATGAATGCTTTTGAGCTGTTAATCTTCTCTGCATGACATCGAAGTAAACCAAAATTAGAAAGCAAATCCCTAGAGGGGACAGAGATTTCTGTGGCCAGGGAGGCAGCTCCCCATAGTGTGCTGCTGACTCTGAGGTGGGGACCAGTACACTCAGGTGCCCAGCTGTCAGGCAGGTGATAGCTGTTTGCACTTCACTCAGAAACTCACTTTACCGAAGTTTTCAAGGTCTGCTTTAAGACCCACTTTTGCTCCCAGAAAGAAGAGTTCCTTTTTAGGACAGAGGAGTAAGAAATACTATTTTTAATATCCTAACTCTGCTGATTATCATTTCCTCAATGTTTTGAGTTACTGCACATAGGCTTAGGTATTTTCCAACAGCATAGTTTTATATTTAAGTTTGATCCATTCATTGTCTCTCTACTTCTTTTACATATGATTAATAATAAGTCCTGTAATACAGGAATACTCAGTGTGTTATTTCTAACATATGCTCACACACTTACCCACACAGTGTACTGTGGTTCTGGAGCACTGCAATCTTTTGCAAAAATATAGGAGCAATTTCCTGGGAAGTAGTAGTAGATACCATCAAATGTTTCAAAATGGTGCTGTCCCCAGGATTTGCAAATTCCATCTCGATCCTTACCAATGTTAGGTACTGGAGAGAACACAATGAGTTTACAACAAGCTCATAATGGAAATAAGATCTCAAAAAAGAAATACACAGCAAGGACAAAATATAATTTCTTAAACTTTATTTAAAGTCAATACTTTTTTTTTTTTTTTTTTTATCTTTAGGCTGCAGTTTTAGTCACATCCAATATCCCTGACACCTACCATTTTAATTCTCTTAGCTACTAGTGGAATGACAGTTCTGCTACAGAGGAATCACAAACACTATGTTAACAGTATTATTTTCAAAACATGCACCTTAAATCTCAGTTGAAGCTGAAGCTTGACTCTTTTGGCCCAAAACTTACCAATTTGGCACCTGCTTCCTTGAGCCTGCAATAACTGACAGTCACAGTCCCCAGCCTCTGTGCAGGCTGCCCCATTAAGGCACTCCTGAGGACACAAACCTGTAAGCAAGCATAGCAGTCTTTTAGTAGATACAGTATTTGAGATATACACTTTATTCTGCTCATTGTTAAATCATAAGAAACTTTATTAGCTACAAAAGTTAGCCAACAACAATCTCCATTTTTTAACATTTACTTAATTTTACCCTTTATGATCCTTGGTTAAAAGAGAAGCAAGATTCTCTCTCATTTGGTTTGAGAGTTGTAAACTAACAAAGGAGCAAAAGGTCAACCTCCTCCCAGCAAACAAAAGGTCAAGTTCCCATGTAAAGAAACTAAATCCCAGTCCTGCTGATCTCAAAATATACAGGACACAGATTACTCTAATTGACTAAATTCAGACCAATTTATATATATGTTCAGCTCTTCCCTCCCAGGCATTAAGACAAAGTGTACCTTCAGCTTATCAACAATTCAAAATATAAAATTTACAGAGTCAAAACTGATTATAAATATCTCCCTGCTAAAAAAAAAAATAGTTAAAAGGTTATTTCTGCTTAAGAGGTAACTGGAGTCAGAGACATGAGATTCCATGGGAATAGTAAGGTTTATGTTATAATTAGTAACTGTTTCCAAAAACAGTTTCATTAACTGGTTTTATAGTCTGTTTGGAAGCTAAAACCTCACTGTCATCTACTAACCATTTGCTGAGGTGGGTCTAAATCACAGTTCCCCAAAAGAGGAAAAAAAAATGTAGTTCCACAGCAGAATTGTACCAGGTTTTGCAGATAATTGCTTTCCTCCTTGAGGGAGGATTAAAACACTTACAAACACAATCTTGTTGACAGCTATTAAAAAAGCATTTCAAAAATCAGGAAGTACATTAAATAAACAGGCCCTACCAGTCCCAAAGAAACCATGGTAAAGCTGCTAATGAAATTAAATGGGAACAAAATGAGATCTTTACAGAAAAATGTACACAGAAGTTACAATGATTATGAATATCATCCTTCACTGTGAAAACTCCTTTCCATGCTTAGTTTTGACTTTTTTTTTTCCATTTAAGAGTTGCTTTCCAAATATACACAGATACTGTGAAAATACTGACAAAGCAGAAAATACTATTTTTAGAACAGTACTAATGTGGAAAACTTCTTTGTTGTTGTGTAAATTGTATAAATCTACATGTATTCATTTACATGGAAAAACACAATAGAGCACCTACCCAGGCATATGTGTTTTCCAAGGATAGCAAAGTTTGGTTGCATATAATGAACTTTTCTGCAAAACAACTTCTGTAATTTGGACCTGTTTTACATGTTTGTACAATGCTTAAAACCCTCCAGGAGCAGCTGTGTGCTTGTTGCCAGAGTACCCCTGTCCCTTCACATAACCAGTTACACGTCTTTCACACATACTTACATTCTCTGCAAAGGCCAGAAAAAATGGCAGAAAAATAAAACTGCAATGGAGCTAAACTTTAAAATAATATCAAAAGATTGGCTTAGTTAGCTGTTTAGATTTGGTTGTAAGGCATTACTTCGAAAGTACAAATTTAACAGAAATTTACCATGATTTCACATGGATAAAATAAGAAAATGAGACAGGGCTTTGTAGGAGTCATAATGAGGAGGGTTTCCACAACCCACAGTAACACCAGAAAGCTGATAGGAAGGCAGAATTTTCAGGACCAAGTGTCTGTCTGCAGGTCTGGAGCACAGCACTGACCTCCTCGGTGACTCCGTGTCAAGGCCTCATGAAGGTGTGACTGAGGAGAGGCAGCTTGAATCTGTCAGAGAAACGTAAAAGCAAATGAGATTATACAAATATGAGGCTGTGTAACCTTAAACTGGGTTGGCACTTATAATGAAGACGTTTGCAGCTCAACTAGCATGAGGGTCAGACACAGGAGCTTCAGGAGGTGGGCTAGTGGGGAAGATGGTGACTGCAGCAAGTAGCACTGTAGGGAGGAGGCATATGGCATTTGACAGGGATGGGGAAGGATACAGATACACTCTGTGATCATTGCTGGTCTCCTCTCCATGCCCTTCAGTGCCAGTGAGCCAGCAGGTCTCCACTTGGGAAGTTTTGCATTTACATTTGGAAGGAAGAATGGGGAACAGAGAACTCCTGCTCTTTTCACTTTTGCCAAATATAAACAGTTGAACTCAAAGATGCAGTATCGCTCCATTTCATCCTCTCCCCTAACTACTGTTCTGTGCTGCACCCCAATCATCCTCCTGTGACCACTCCAGCTGTGATGGATTTCATGTTCTCCTTAAGATCCTTCAGAATTTTAGTTCATCCTAAACAAAAGAGGAGACAGATCTGCCTGATCTGTTTCCTGCCTTGTTTAGGAACCAGGGAGCACTAGACTACAAGGAAGACCTGGATGTGACCCAGCACTCTGCTACTGTGGCCTGTCACATCACATTGAACCATCCAAGAACTGATCCAATTCCAGACTGACAGCACCCCAGGGTTTTTGCCCCCACTAGTCTGAGTAGAAAGTTTACCAGGGTGAAGTGCTGGGTAGTTAAATATTTCCCTCTTAAATTTATTCATGGCCAGTTTAAATCCTTTTGTTTTATAAAGCTTGGCCCTTTTGCTTAAATAGCTCCTCTTCCCTGTGGTTTCTATTTATTCCCTCTCTGATGTTCTGAGAAAACTGTTACCCTTCTGTGGTCCCCACAGACGTGTATGTCAGCCTTCAGCTGCACAACTAAGCAAAACAAAGTAAAGTCTTTGCTTGTAAGCTAATTTCTTTCTTCCCTCTAATCATGCTCCATGTCTAGAGTTTGCACTAATGGATCTCAAAGTGAGCATCAATGCACAAGGAACGAGTTAGATTAGGTCTGGCTAATGCTTCGAACAGTGACATAAAAACTTCCCTTTTCCAACTGGAAATGCTTCGTCATCCAAGTAGCACAACCTCTCTAAAATCAACCTGAAATTGACTTCAACAAACCACCACCTGGAAGGCCCCTGCATCAAAATTATCCCTTGTCCCTGGGGCCCATCACTAGCCAGAGAGGCCCCTTTCCCTTCCTGCACAAGGCCAATTTCCATTTCTCCTGACAGTTTCTCTCAGCCATAGTCCTCAGGAAAGTGGCTTTTGGCTTTTGCACTGTTTCAGGGAGGTAGAGCATCCTTGCTGAGACAGTGCTTTCCTGATGGAAGTCCTCCTGGGACCATGAGGAGAGACTGCCCTGGCCTTCCCACCTGCCTCCATTGAACAGGGTTATAACCCTTACTTGGGCTCCATAGCCTGAGACATGTACCAGTGGGGGGACAAGATTCCCCACATACTGTTGAATTTCAGCATAACATTGTTGGGATGCAGAGTTGAGGCTGCTAGGGGTGGGGGAGATGGGAACCAGGGCTGGGGCAGAGCCACCAGCACACCACGTGTAGGAGGAGGGCTCCTTGCCAGCAGTGCCACCATGGTGCCTCTCACCAAACACTAGCAGCTTTCCAGGGCTTTCTGTTCACCCTCACAACAGACAGAGGTGTTGCACTTTTCTTTCCCGTGGTGTGTATTAGTCTGCTCATCAGGTTGGGTGACCCACCAGGGGCTTTACTGAGAGTGAATGAAGTTAAGAGGCCACGGGCTCAGGCTGGGGGAGCAGGTAGGGAATAGCTGCTCCTCCTCACTGTCCTCCTGTTACCATGGCCCTTCTCCCCACAAAGGATCCTTTGTAAGGAAGGCAAAGGCCCAAAGCAGAAAAAGGGGGGGAGTTTCCCCTCCCTCCCTGCTTTTGGAGGTATAACCTACCTCAGCTGTTACGAGATCTCTTTTCTTTTGAGTTGCATTAAACTCAGTTCTGGAAGAAAACAAAAAGGATCTTGTATAATCAACCGTCTCTGGAGCAACCTGAATAAGCAGGTCCCTGGAGAGAAGTGTTTCTCTCTGATTACCATCACTTTATCAAAGAGGTCTTTCTTGGGTTAACATTTGAAAAGGTGATTTTTTTTTCTTCTATTTTTCTTTTCATGGTTTTATTTTACAGAATGGACAGCACTCCACTCTCTGCTTGTACAAGGAGGTACCCGGAGCTTGTGGGGAAGGTGTAAATAGACAAAATAGGTTTACATGACAGGATACAAAATTGTAAAGCAGCCTGGTATTGAATTGACACTGTACGTGAGTGGCTGCAAGTTCCCCCAAGTGTTATTTGAAGATACTGTGATGGTACTTCTAACAGCAAGAGATGACTCTCCAGCTGTAGCTGTGTTATATTTGTGATTAAGTTTAGAAACAAAGGCATCAAACTTTAAAGCATACTTAGTTTTATCAACAGTCCAATACAACATATCATTTTGATGTGCATTTGCTAGATCGTATTAGAGGTCATTAGACTGACTAGATGCTTCCATTGAAACTGATGGCAAAGTTCCCATTTAATTCAATGGGATCAGGAACATTCCCTAGTTTGGGTTTTGTTTGGATTTCAGCGTCTACATGAAAACTTGTATTGAAAATGTTTATTTTAAACTGTATAGCACTTACTTTCCTGTGCTTCAAATAGAAGCTAGGATTTAATCATGCAATTAAAACTGTAGAAGGATACTCATTTAATGTATTTTTCCAGTCATGAAATCATGATCTCATGCTGGTTTCATTCCATTATTCCTCTAAGCTTTCTCAAGACCATGGAAGTATCATTTTTCATGAGGACCTCCATTTTTCAAACAGAAGACCCATGCCCTTTATGCAAATTTGCTGAAAAGAGTTGTAAACATTCTAAAAGCATGTTTTACATCCAATGTACACGTACATGACAATTTACATGTTGATTTCAAGACTATATTTTACTTTCTAACTTGAACTGTGTCACACTTATTCTTATTGTTTGTAAGACTTGACAAATAAGGATAAAATCTTACCTTGAAGTTCTTCTCAAAAGAGAAAGCTTACAATAAGATCCTGTAGATTAAAAAGTCATCAGGTTAAAAGTTTTTTTATAGCCTCACTCTGCACCTGGCAAAAAATGGTTTGTCAAGTTTAAAATAAAATTATTGAATTTTGTTATTTAATGATCCTAAGTTTTCCAGAGCATCTTTACACAACCTTTTTCTGTTTCCAAGGAATGCAGCACTATAGGCTTTCACTCCTGAGAGTTAGATTCTCTCATCACCTGCAACTTTTCATGGCCTCATTTCTGATAAATCCTACTGTGAAAAAAAAAGCAAAGAGTTCATAGCTCTTCAGATGCTCAGAACAACTGATAAAGTACAAGAGGTGCTCAGACCTTTCCAGAATCAAACTTCTATGGTGATTTCCTATAATCATTTTCTGAATGTTACTTGTAAGAACCAATTTAAATAATTTTAAACACTCGAGTCCATGCTCTAAAACAAACAAATCCCAACAAAACCCAATCCCTTCTTGTATTGCCTTAGAAATGTTTGTAATTGCTGCAAGAAAACTAGCTACAAGATCTCTTTGCATTATACAGAAAATTGGATCATTTCCAGAAACAGAAGAGTAATTATTTACCATTTCTAAAAATGCTTAAACAACAGGTGCAGTCTGTTCAAACAAAAACACAACCCATTGAAAAATCATTAGATGCTTACTCATCTGACGATAATGGCAAGAAAGCCAAGAAACTTAAATATCGTTCCTAAGTAATTGTAACAAATTCAGAGTTAAAACTGTATTAAAAAAAAAAAAAAAAGCAAGCTATATTATAGTTTCTACACCTGTAAGAGAAAATGGTGATACATACTTCTTTTAACATGTGTTAAAACCTTTTTTTACTTACAAATTCCAATAAGGGTCAAAAAATGATAGAAAAATAAGGAGCTGTAATATCACAGTATTTAGGAAAACCTTTTTACTACAAAAATGAAATAAAGTTCTTACCTTGCAAAGAGGACAGCAGTGAATGAAGCAAGAATATACTCCACGGTATCATTAAACTGAGATTTCCCACAATGTTCATTTCAGTATCACTTAGTAGTAGAGAATTGATCCAAATTAATGGCTTTAATTATGATGGCATCTTAGAGCTAGGTATTTCTACAGGGCAGTTAAATCCTTTAAAAGTTAGAGAGTTGGATGCATGATTTAAAATAAGGTAATGCTAAAAAAGAAGAGAAAATGAGACATCAAGCTTAGCAGGAGCTTTGCAAGTGTTGCATACAACTTTCTGGCTGCATGTCTCTCATTAGTAATGCATGCTAACTCCTCAGCAGACTCTGTATTAGTTACACTTTCACTAGACCTGCAAGTATTATTCCTCTGTGGAATTGAATCAGCCCTTTATAACACAGCAGACAATGACACAGAAATGCTGCCATGCCATCATGATGGTTGAGAGTTCCTTCAGTCCTCACACACCTTTGTGCTCTTTGAGGCTTGCACTGAGTGCTGCCTTTTACTGCTCATTACACTGATTTTTGCAAGACACCCTGAAGTGGTGCTACTGTATAAAATACAACCAAGTGGTTTTAGAGATTAATATATTCATGATCTTTATGTCTTCTAAAAGGAGACAAACTTCTGCTAAATAATACACCTGGATTTTAAGAGCATTTTAGATACATTTTTGTGTGTTATTTGCTTCTATCACAAAAGAAGGCTTCCCAGAGGATGATTAGGTTTCATTTTTAATAAAACATTTAATGAAAAGGTCATTGGTAGCAAAAAGAAGTCAACAGAACCAATGGGGTTTGTTTCTAATTTTTATTTAGCAATAAAAACCAAAATTGCAAGGGACCATATTTTAACATTTAAAAAAATATATTATCAGCTTTACCCTAACATTAACAAAACCATTAAAATGAGGTTTTAAAAACAATGCTAATTGAAACTGCTACTAGTCATTTCATTTTGTGAAGTCTATCTTTTGCCTAACCCTCCACTCTTCCTAGGCTGTGCTTGGTGAGGCCCTCTGAGCATGCTGCAGAAGGTGGGTTTGGCCCAAAATAAAATTTATAAATTGATCTACTCTCTCAGAGTAGATCTCTCAGAGTTCTCCACTAAAATCCAATCAAATCTGATCTGGGATTCTTCCCTTCCTCAAGACTGTATTTCACACCATGCTTCATATGCAGCTTCACAAATAAAACCTCGATCAAGATAAATTCTTTTGGTTTAACAGTAACCCACAAAATAGCACCTTTCTTTTTTCCTTTTTATCTTCTTTTTTAACATTTTTTCTATAGCTAAATTGAGGGAATATTTGGTGCCTGATAGTATTGCACAGTTAACTTCTAATATTTAAGAAGGAGCCCAAGCATCATCACCTGCAGCTGACTTTGTACAGAGTTGGAACAACTGGCTTCATTAGTCCTGGATATCTCTGCTCCAGGCAGGGTAGGAAACAGCACAGTCCAAGCCCACAAAGAATGTTAGCTAATAAGGAAGAACAACTATTCAGTCAAGTACTGTAAACTGGAACTCAGAAAACTATATTAAGACACACACATTAAAAAAAATAAATAAATTAGCATCAGTGAAACTAATGAGATCACAGAATCACAGAGATGGCTGATACAAGGCTACAGGCATTTCTTCTTTTCCAAGAACCACCTCCAGAGCTGCTCAAGAACCTCAGTAGGGAAGATCAAACTTACTATTTGCCAGTGGAAGTGGATCCCAGCCAAGAGTGGAGGCTGGACAAGAACTTGATTTGCCATCCCTGCAGAATCAGGACATTAAGAAATGCTTTTATGACCAGGTTTTCCCCTTACATCTTAAAACTTGATGGTAGAGATGCTTCCCCGATGAATTTAAGCCCCCTAGTGGGTGAACAGCAAGTAAACACTGAGAACAAAAATCTTCAGTCACCCAGGCAGACACCAGCCCGACCCCATGAACATTTCTCGTTTAGAAAGCAAGTCTATGGAGATGACATCAGTCCACAGGACTAATGGGGCATTTTTATAGGATCAGAGTTCAGTTCAGTCATTTTATTATACTCGGAGCCTCTTGGTTGAAAAAATGACATGCAGATATAATCTCTGGATGCATTAAGAGCAATGTGAGTTTTATTTTCAGCCTTTCCATAAAAGAACAGCAAAACAAAACCCCCAAATTGTTATAAGCTGTTCTGGAGGCATAAAAAGCAACACATCAGGGTTCCCTGTGAAATCCACCTCTAAGGTTACTGGCAGCAGGTACTGCATCCCCCCCCTGCATCCCAAGCTTCACACCACAGTAACCTTGTGTCCTGTCTTTTTTCCTTGCATCCATCTGCTCCAACAGCTACACAAAAAACTCTTTTGGACAAGGCAGAGAGTAGGGTACCTATGTGCCAACTGGTAGGCCAGTACACATTTCCCAGGCAGTGTGAGCCCCTTGCTTTTCAGTCACCACACAAGCTGAAGAACTAAAAGGCTGATTTTTTGCTAAGCTGAAGCTAATTAACATTTATCAAGATGTCAGTAGACTCATAGGAACCAAAGACCTCCAGAATCAAGATGCTCCTGTAACAATCTCAGCATTGGCATGCAAGACAAAACCAGCAGTCTGAGAGAGCAAGAGTAGCTCAGCTCTAAGTTGCTTAGTGTCCCCTTTATCCCAGTTCCTTTCCAAACTGTTTTTCAAACCATGGGAACAAGAGCCCAGTGCTATGCCTATTGGGTCAGCCCATGTTCAAGGACTCACTCAACTACTCATAACAATTCCAAGAGACAGAATTAGCCTTTCCAAACAGCCTTTAGTTGACACATCCATGTCTTACTCAGAACTTCACACTTTTTGTCTCTGGGAGATGACTAAAATCTTCAGGTACAGGGGACAAGAAACTACAACTTCTCCCAACATGTCCTGTTTTATACACCCAAGCTAGATCTTTGAAGATTAATCATATTTTCAACTCCAGGTTTTTCCACTTACTTTCCTAAGGCATTCAAAATGCCTCATCTAGCTCATAACATTAGCAACTGCTTGACTTCCAGAAGGATTTTTCTTATCAAGTCACTTAATGTTACTCTCCATGTCTACATCTACCAGTGCTTACATTCTGTGAACATGTGGTTGAAGAATTTACTCTTTACTTGTAACAAAACCCTTTGCATATTTTACATTTACAAAACAGCTTTTGAGACGGTACATTAAGATCTTATCTTTTTAATAACAAAAGTAATGCCCTACATTTACACAGTAACCCAGAAAACTGCCTCTGTATGAACTAGTATGGGAAGAGTTCAATAAACCTCCCTCCCCTGTTCCCATTACTTTGACAACTCTACAAACTTCAGGCCAGCTGCTTGAACACTACTTTCAGCACCATGCTGAGGGAGTTACCCTCAAGGGGACTAATTCCTTGCCACAAAATAAGCACAAAAAAGAAAGGAAAAGACTGAATTCTGCCTTAATTATCTACTATACTTCTGGATGTATCCACAAAAAAAAAAAAAATAGTACCTCCTTTATGTTCTGGAAACCACACATCCATTGAAAGGGGAAAGTTTTTTATTCAAAGACCCTATCTATCTAGACTTACTTGGAAGGGATGAGAACTGTCAGCAGCCCTCTGATTTCACTTCAGTACCAATCAATCGATCAACCTATCAATCTTAACACAGTGAATTAAAAAAAAAAATCTATTGACCCAAACAAAAAAAGGCCAAAACTTAGAAAGATATTTATCAAATTCTCTTCATGTTTATTGACTGTCACATGAGTGCAGAACAAGTTTAACGATAAGACTTCTGGTAACGTGCACGAGCACCAGGTCCTCCAAACTTCTTGGACTCGCACCGGCGGGGATCGGCAACCAGCAGAGTCCGATCGTACTGGATCAGGATGTCCTTGATCTCCTTCTTGGAAGCTTCATCAACATCTGGTTAAGAACAAAACAGATATATATAATCTTCAGTTTAAGAAGAAGTCCGTATGATTTTTTTGTCATCCGTTTCACTTCAGGCTAATAGAGCACTCAAAGCAACTTACATTTTTGATAGTAAGCCACCAAGGCTTTGGAAATGGCCTGGCGGATAGCTGGGGAGAGAGAGAATGGATCAGTAAGGATTGCAGATTATTTACAACTTAAACACAAAGTGACAGCTCTGAGAAACTGTCTTATTTTCTGCCAAGCTGTCCTTTCTCTCCTTCATGTCCCCTCCCACATATTCCACGTGCCCTCTACTTTTGGAAATCTCTGCCAAGAGGCCACCCACATTTCATGTGTTGATTTGACAACTGCCAGTTAACCACAGAATAGTACAAAGGTTGGTCTCCTCACTTCCAAGCACTAGGCAGTTCACCCTTCACCAAGAAGTCAACTTTCAAAATCCCGAGCAGCACAGATCTCTGAAACATCTCACCTTTCAACAAGGGTAAAACTGATTGGTGTTCAAAGCCCAGGAGGCAAAAGGGGCACAGCTAACACAGTAGAAAGGAGTATGGGATTAACTGTAAAGAGCAGCTGCACCAACAGCTAATTCAAGTTATGTTCTCAACCTAATCTTCAAGGGAAGAAAAAAAAACAAAACTGCCTAGCTTTGGAAGTCAGCTGAAAGATGCTTTGGAACAACATGGAAATTTACAACTAACAGTATCACTTCTAATGATAAAGTTCCTTTCCCTTTCCAAAATCTTTGTGCTCAGCTGCACTTGAACTGTCCTGTCATACTGCAAGTTGCAAGGATTGATTTCTCATGTTTCCTCTAAGTTTCACTCATTTACTTCACACAACTTAATGTAGATGTTACAGCTTTGCACATATAACCAATAAGCCCCTATGAAAAACTACATTTGTGAAGTGGAAAAAGAAACATAACATCTTGAGGCACGAGCTACTACTCTAAACTCAATCCTCTTGAATATGTGGCTTGACCTGTTGGTAGCCCACACTGGAGACACTACACAAAAATCCTACCATAGATTTGTGCTACGTGGCCACCACCCTTCACACGGACTCTGATGTCAACACCAGCAAAACGCTCCTTTCCCAGGAGGAGGACAGGCTCAAGCAGCTGCAAAACACAGAAAGAAAATACCTTAAATACCTTTATCAGAAACAACAAGTATTAGAGCTTGTATTAAACTGACCATTGATTTTACAAGCACACACTCAGGTGAGTGCACCTCCTGTACAGTCCTTTGAAATCCACTACTGCTGTTGTAAAATAAACTTACTGAAGCCTTGCATTTATCTGTTTTTAAAAATCTTAAGAGCAAAGCATATCCACATGGGAATTAAAAGCAAAGGAATGGTTTAAGCAGAATGCCATAACTACATCAGCATTAGAAAAAAAAATCAACTTTAGTAAAATTGAAGAGCTTAAGTAATTTGCAGGTACTTTTCTCTGGTTTTTTTTTACATTCTGTATTTATCTAGGCAGTTTTGGTTTCAGCAGTGATCAAACTAATACTTTATCAAGTTCTAAAGAATCCTTTTAAATACAAACATTTTAAGTCACCCATTCAAAGAATAAAAAAAAACCCAACACTATTTGCTGAAAATACTTCACCTATTTACAACCTATGTTAATTCAGTTAAGCAAAATCCTCACCCTTCCTGCCAAGACAATCACAGAAGATTAGTTTCCTAAATTTTCACAGTAGCATCTACATTTCAGGTAATCAGGTAACACACAACCAAACATTAACATAAGTAAGGCAAGGTGGATGCTTACTTTATACTGCAGAGTTCTGGGCTCAATCATTTCCAGAGGTCTCCCGTTGACTTTAATGAGGCCATTTCCTCTCTTGCAGTGGGCGACAGCAGTTGCTGTTTTCTAAAAATTCAAATGTCCATTAGCAGAATATTTAACCTTTGTACTAACACTCTGAAGTAAATTTCTATCATAACAATTTTTAAATCCTAAGTTTTTTTCCCCAAGATTAACATCTCACAGCGAACAAAACAGTAGCAGTCCTTACACTCCCGAGGTAAATACATGCTCTCTATTCTGCAACACGGTATTTCTGTGTCTCGTTTCCTCACAAAACCCTGTAAGGATTATTCCAGCCGATCGATCCCGGCAGCGCGAACCTTCCCACTACCATAACGTGGCTCTCGGACACGAGCAAAGCCAAGCTGGGCCCACACAGCCCGGGCACAGCAGTGGCCTCTCCCGAGAAAGCGAGCAGCGCAGCCGGGCCCGGTCCATAGGAAGGCGGCGAAGTGTCCCCGCCGCTCCAGCACGGTCCCAGGAACACTGGGGCGCAGACACGTGGGGCTGCGGAGCAGGCCCGGCCGCCCCGACCNTCATGTCCCCTCCCACATATTCCACGTGCCCTCTACTTTTGGAAATCTCTGCCAAGAGGCCACCCACATTTCATGTGTTGATTTGACAACTGCCAGTTAACCACAGAATAGTACAAAGGTTGGTCTCCTCACTTCCAAGCACTAGGCAGTTCACCCTTCACCAAGAAGTCAACTTTCAAAATCCTGAGCAGCACAGATCTCTGAAACATCTCACCTTTCAACAAGGGTAAAACTGATTGGTGTTCAAAGCCCAGGAGGCAAAAGGGGCACAGCTAACACAGTAGAAAGGAGTATGGGATTAACTGTAAAGAGCAGCTGCACCAACAGCTAATTCAAGTTATGTTCTCAACCTAATCTTCAAGGGAAGAAAAAAAAACAAAACTGCCTAGCTTTGGAAGTCAGCTGAAAGATGCTTTGGAACAACATGGAAATTTACAACTAACAGTATCACTTCTAATGATAAAGTTCCTTTCCCTTTCCAAAATCTTTGTGCTCAGCTGCACTTGAACTGTCCTGTCATACTGCAAGTTGCAAGGATTGATTTCTCATGTTTCCTCTAAGTTTCACTCATTTACTTCACACAACTTAATGTAGATGTTACAGCTTTGCACATATAACCAATAAGCCCCTATGAAAAACTACATTTGTGAAGTGGAAAAAGAAACATAACATCTTGAGGCACGAGCTACTACTCTAAACTCAATCCTCTTGAATATGTGGCTTGACCTGTTGGTAGCCCACACTGGAGACACTACACAAAAATCCTACCATAGATTTGTGCTACGTGGCCACCACCCTTCACACGGACTCTGATGTCAACACCAGCAAAACGCTCCTTTCCCAGGAGGAGGACAGGCTCAAGCAGCTGCAAAACACAGAAAGAAAATACCTTAAATACCTTTATCAGAAACAACAAGTATTAGAGCTTGTATTAAACTGACCATTGATTTTACAAGCACACACTCAGGTGAGTGCACCTCCTGTACAGTCCTTTGAAATCCACTACTGCTGTTGTAAAATAAACTTACTGAAGCCTTGCATTTATCTGTTTTTAAAAATCTTAAGAGCAAAGCATATCCACATGGGAATTAAAAGCAAAGGAATGGTTTAAGCAGAATGCCATAACTACATCAGCATTAGAAAAAAAAATCAACTTTAGTAAAATTGAAGAGCTTAAGTAATTTGCAGGTACTTTTCTCTGGTTTTTTTTTACATTCTGTATTTATCTAGGCAGTTTTGGTTTCAGCAGTGATCAAACTAATACTTTATCAAGTTCTAAAGAATCCTTTTAAATACAAACATTTTAAGTCACCCATTCAAAGAATAAAAAAAAACCCAACACTATTTGCTGAAAATACTTCACCTATTTACAACCTATGTTAATTCAGTTAAGCAAAATCCTCACCCTTCCTGCCAAGACAATCACAGAAGATTAGTTTCCTAAATTTTCACAGTAGCATCTACATTTCAGGTAATCAGGTAACACACAACCAAACATTAACATAAGTAAGGCAAGGTGGATGCTTACTTTATACTGCAGAGTTCTGGGCTCAATCATTTCCAGAGGTCTCCCGTTGACTTTAATGAGGCCATTTCCTCTCTTGCAGTGGGCGACAGCAGTTGCTGTTTTCTAAAAATTCAAATGTCCATTAGCAGAATATTTAACCTTTGTACTAACACTCTGAAGTAAATTTCTATCATAACAATTTTTAAATCCTAAGTTTTTTTCCCCAAGATTAACATCTCACAGCGAACAAAACAGTAGCAGTCCTTACACTCCCGAGGTAAATACATGCTCTCTATTCTGCAACACGGTATTTCTGTGTCTCGTTTCCTCACAAAACCCTGTAAGGATTATTCCAGCCGATCGATCCCGGCAGCGCGAACCTTCCCACTACCATAACGTGGCTCTCGGACACGAGCAAAGCCAAGCTGGGCCCACACAGCCCGGGCACAGCAGTGGCCTCTCCCGAGAAAGCGAGCAGCGCAGCCGGGCCCGGTCCATAGGAAGGCGGCGAAGTGTCCCCGCCGCTCCAGCACGGTCCCAGGAACACTGGGGCGCAGACACGTGGGGCTGCGGAGCAGGCCCGGCCGCCCCGACCTCTCCCGCTCACCAGCCCCGCCACAGGCCCTGCTGCGGGCCGCCAGCGCCGCCGCTCCCGAGCGGAGGCCGAAGGACCCTGAGCGCCTAATGCCGCGGGGAGCGGCCCATCCCGAAAGCGCCGAGACGGCGGCAGCTTGGGCCGCGTCTCTCGGGCCTCACCTTCCGCCCGAAGACCTGGACGCTCTGCAGGGGCCCCTTGGCCGGCATGACTCGTCCTGCAACACAGAGGGAGGCGGCGTTAGCGCTGCGGAGAGAAAGGGGGAAAAGGAGCCGCGGAGGCCGGAGCCTCCCAGACACTCACCCTCCCCTCAGCGGCGGCACCGGGAAAAGACCGAACGGGGTTTCCCGGCCTCTTCTCAGGGGCATCCGGGCCGCAAAGCAAACAGGAGCCTTCCGGTAACGCGCCCCACACATCCCCCTCCCCTCCCGCCGCGCTTTGCGGCAGCCAGCCCGGTGCCCGGTGGGCGGTGCTGAGGGGCGGTCTGCGGGGTGAGCCCGGCCCTTTCTGGAGGCGCTTGTCTGGCGCTTCCAGGGGAGCCGGGGAGGGTTAAACTGCTTGGGCCCAGACCTTTTGTAGGGCTCGGTACCGATGGGCATCCCATCTATCCCCCCCGCCCCGCTTTGTTTGCGGTTTGTGGTGTTCGGCGGTTGGTTTTGTTCGGTGTGGGGTGTTCTCAAGTTACTTCTGCGGCACGTACAACGGCTTCGTTTCGTGTGTCGGGGGATGGATTCCCGGCAGGCTCCGTACGCGCCGGGTGGGCGTCGTTCCCCGTCCCCAAGCCCAGTCCTGCCCCCTGCAGCTCCCGAACCCCCTGTGCGGGACTCGCCGCCGCTCCCCGCCAGGGACCCGGGTGCCCCCGGCGGGGCCAAGCGGCTTCACCCCGAGCGAAGCACCCCCAGCCCGAGAGGTTAGAACGGTGCGGGGAGGGATGTTCCTCGCTGCCCGAGCTCTGACGCGGAGTACAGCCGCGGGAAGAGCCCCCTGAGAGAATGATGAAGCATTAAACCCTTCTATTCTATTCTATTCTATTCTAGCACTGTACACTGAGGTACGTTTGAACAATTCTATCTAGCTACTTAAATAGCGACCATTATATATAAGATAAAGTCGAGTTCTCATTAAGGGCATGCACGGAGCACAATGAATTTGAGCTTTTATCTTTGTTTTACTTCTTTAGTACCTGTCAGAAAACATGGAATTCAAGACGTTTCAAGAGTGAAAATATTTTACTTCTAAGGTTTGGTATTTAATATGCAAAGTCTTCCAGAAGCACAAAAGCAGAATCTGTTGATGAAGCAAGGCCATGTTTCTTACATATTTTAAACGATGCAGATTTAAATTACTATAATTAATTAGAAAATTGACTGTTCAAATGAAACAATCAGTGCCTTTGTCTTTGGACGGGATTTTAAATACTGAACATTAGTCATCAGTCATGTGAGGATTTAAACAAGCACTTAGCTTTATGCAATTTGAGTGATTAGGTCTATTCAAGTGAATAGTACTGTGCAGAACGTGTTAGATTTAGCACATCTCAAACCCCCAATTGTACAAAGCTTTAACATGTGACCCAAAAAGTGATTTTTTAATTTATTTTTTTTTAAGGCTGTTTCCTGAGGAACAGTGTTTATGCATCCACACGTGTCTCATCATCCACTCCTTCACTGGGGGAAGGGGAATGGTTGCCAGTTTGTTGGCCAATTTCAGTTAGCTTTTGCAGAACAATGGAAATTTCAACCCTGATCTAGCTTGTACATATTTGGTAAAAATAGGTGGCTTTGTGTAAGAGAGACATTTTACTTGCATAATCAAAGCAGGTGCAGGAGCTGAAATATTAGACATTATAAAACCTTTATTTAGGTGAAAAAGAGAAAACGTAATACCTAATTAACCCAGTTAGACAAAAAGGTTCAGCTAAGACTTCTGCTCAGCCCAAAGGTGTGAGCTGTTAGTAACTGAGATTTGGTTGGGAGTTTGGGACACTTTTAAAGGAAAAGAAAGCAAACATTAGTCTGTTCCTTTTGTGAGCAGTATCTGAGGTCTGCTGATGAATATATGAATATATAATCAATATGTTTTAATACTATTAAATAATGGGGTTTCAAGTATCTGCTTGTATAAAGCTTACATTTCAGGAGCATGCTTGCTTAGGTCTCAACTCATTTGGGTGTTCATCTGCTGCATGTTCTAGAAGAACCTGTTTATAAATAAAACCAGTGAAATGCCTACACATATGTATCCTTGTTTTCTGCAAGCAAAACAAGATGATATATTGATACTGTTTACTGGAAGATAAGGGTAAGGCTTTGTGCTCCTTGCTTCTTTGTCTTTCTAGCATTACAGTAGGAATAAGACCTAAAAGGCATTTAGAAGCCACCTACCAGAGAAATTAGGCTGTAATATGGGAAGAGGTAATTAGATAATAAATATCACCATATACAAATAAAATTAAGGATACCAGAGTGGTAAAAAGACCCTCAGGTATGATGCTCACCCACCATCATTGTAAAAAATTTCTTCCTTGAATCTAGCCTAAATCTACCCCCTCTCATTTTAAAACCCTTTCCCCTTCTCCTGTTGCAATCAACCCTGCTAAAAAGATAATGTATAACATAGTAAGGATCTCGAAGTACTACCTTCAAACCCTTCTCTTCACTGCCTTTTTGCTTGTAACATAATTGCATCTGTGGAATGCAAGGCACTTGTTTGGCAGCCTTTTCCTACTTTTTGTTGCACCAGTGTGAAGAGCTACACAGCATGCAAAACAGTGAATAATCAGGCCCAGAGAAATTTAAGGTAATTTTAATTTAAGGTAATCCACTCTTACCAGAAAGAACATTTCAAGAGAAAGATGGCAGATTTGAATCCATCATGATAGAGCATTTTTATTTTTTCCTAAGAGGAGGAAAAAATGATTTTATTCATGTCTAGTATGATTTGATTTCACAGGGATTGTAATGTACTGACAGATGATCTCTTGTGTATCTTTGTGCCAACAAGTATCTTACAACTACTAAATCTTTTACATGGGCATTTAGTGAGGCTTTAAAGGATTGAGTCTCTTAGTGCCTGATCTCCTCCACTGGAGCTGCTTTAACCTCATTCCAGGCTGTGGTGTAAGATGCTGCTGACCTACTCTCACAGACCAGGCACATGCACTGTTGCTGTCAGTTTGCTGGACCCAGCAAAGGATGGCAGGAGGGTATGGTTTATAGGGGAATGTCTCCAACCATCTCTCCAATTGTTGCCTCAAGCTTTGTGTGGGTAACATGGCTCCCTGGGCAGGAGGGCAGAAAGGGAAGGCAGAAGATGGGCAAAGTTGGGCTAAGAAGAATCAGTGAGCAGAGCAGAGCAGCATTTTAGCTGTTGGCTTGGAAATTTGCCAGTGTGGAGCATATGGAAAACTGCAGTACAAAACCTGGGTGTCAGTCCTCTGCCCACCAATACTGTCAGGCTGATGTACTGCAACCAGTGAATTTTAAACCTATACTTACTTGGTGCTTGAATGCTAACAGATATTTTATTTGGCATCCCCATGCAGGAGTCGATTCTTTCTATTTATGTATTTGTGTGGTTTGTTTTTTTTCCCTGGGATTTTATGTAGTTTGGAATTTAAAGAAGCAAGGGACTGGACTTCCACGTGAAATCCTGAAGTTGGTTCTCCACTTAGACCTTGGCATCTTTGAAATCAAATTCACATGGAAGCTCAAAAGGTAAACATTCCAAGAGGACAGCATTTTAGCCTCCACTTAACACAGAAGTATGTAGCTACTGAGAGCAAAAGGCAACAGAGTCAAGGTCAATATGTTAACAAGACCAGCTGTAATGTGACTCTAAATTTCCTTCTATTAAAGGAGAGAAAATGCTTTCCATGGAAAAACAGTGTGAGTAGTGAGATGATCTTCCTCATATACTAACTGAAACATTAACAGAAAGATGAGAGCTATGTCAAAATACAGCCAGATATTTCTGTGTTGTCACAGAAAATAACAACAAAAAATTGCAAAAGGGAGATTTAGTGGAAACATAATGAAACATTTCTTCTACATAGTCCATAAAATTAAACAAATAAATAAGAAATCTGTGCTTTCTAACAATATGTCCTGATTTGCAATTGATTTGCACATTGTGGTTGTTTTGTTTTAGTAGAGTGGATAATTTTAACCAGGGAAAAGATTTGTTCATACTTCATGCATGATGAACAAAGCATGTTCCCTGAAGTTCAGACAGCACAACCATCTGTGTGTGCTTCAGAAGGCTTCTGTCTTGTGTAGATTGATACCTTCTGAAAATCAGTGGGTTCCTTCACTGAGAATTCAGAAGCATTTCAGGAAGGAAGATCCTGGCTTGTTTTTCTTCATGGCAGCTCTTACAATGTGCAAGATCTGAGACACAGGAATAGAGTTCTCATATTACATTTTGCAACTGATGCCTGTTTGATGATAAAGTGTAATTAGCTAATGGATCCCATTATTTCTGATGCTTGCTTTTCACAGATTGTATTCATTCAGGCAGCAGCTGAAGAGTTTTCTAAACTCAATTAGTGCAAGAATGCTGTGACCAATGGAAAAATGTTTGATGCATGCCAGAAAACAAATCTTCCCAGCTCTTGGAAATATGTTCTGAAAACAAATAGGGATCACACAAGATTTTCATATGAATAAATATTTTTTTCCCTAAGAAAATATTTGAAATCTAAAGCAAAATGTATGGTTTCATTATCCTTCTCTTAGGAAACTCTATAGCATAAGATCTGATATATAAAGATATAGATTATCCTGCTTGGTGTGACTGACTCTCTTTTGCAGATGATAAATGTTAATGTCACACTGAGATTGAAAACATAAGCAGATTTGTCATGTAGAAATTGAAACAGTGATAGGCATATTCACACAAAATTCATTGCATAAAAGTAATTAGTAATACAGTAGGTTACTCAGGACCAGCTCAGCATTGCTACTTGGGAAAAAAAATCACAATTAATGATTGTCTTGGCTATAATTTTAAATGAATAGGATAACTCTTTCAGTACAATAAACAGAAGAAATACAAAGACCATCTTGTGTCTGAACATATAGACAGACATTAAGGCTCATTGTTTGAGCTCTGTTACCTGATTTGCTAATGGAAATGAAGAATACTGTGATTTAAATATACAACATGCATCCTATTTACAGTGGCTGGAAACCCATATTATCAGTTAACACAGTTTAGCTGGAAATTGATAATGTATTGATTTGTCCAAATAATGAAAGATAAAATCTAAAAATCTAGGAGTGAGATTTGGAATATGACTTCATCTTTGTTCAACCTCTCTTGCAGTACACAAGGCTTTGGTGCCATTTATTGACAGTAAATTAGAATTAACTTAAAACTCTTCTGTACGTTCACAGAAGCTGCTCTTCAGTGTGTGTGCGTGAGCTCGTGCACTCACACTTCCAGATGTCAACAGGAATCAAAGCTGTAAGAAGCTGACCAGGCAGCAACCCTGTACCCCCAAGCTACACAAATAAGCTAACAAGTAAATAGAATCATGTAGATGAAACAGTTTGGGTTTTTTTTTAAGAACAGAACAGCATCTCCAAGCTTCCCCACTGCATTCTGCTGCCCCTGGAGGCTGCTGCTCAGTTTAGTTCCCTTTTTTAGAAACTAAACACAGCAGGGTCCAGTGGGATCCAGCTGCCCTCTCTCAACTCTTCTGCAGAGAGAGGACTTGTCCTGGGTCTTAGCTTCCCCAGGCCTGTTGGGATCCTTTCGACTTCCCTGTGTTAAAGCAGCCTGGGGCAGAGTGGCTGTAGCAATGAACATCTATTTTGAACATCTTTAAACTACAGGCATGATGCCCCAGCTGTTTTAGTTCCATTCACATTACAAATATGATCTCACACTCCACAATTCATAGGCCCATGTTTCTCTAAATCTCACTTTTGATGTAAAGCATGCACAAAGCTGCTATCTTCTAGCTGGATGAAAAGGTGCAATAATTGTTGGCTGCAGAAATAGAGGATTAATTATGCACGTGCTTAATTTGCTTGAACATCCGTCGTGGTTTAGAGCAAAAAGAGGTGGGTTTCTGTGAAGTTATATTAATCTCCACTGAGGTCATTTCTATTTCTGATTTTGAATCTGTTTGTTGTCTCAAGTGAAACTTTTTCCATTGCCTGTGGTAAGAGGGCAGATAAGGCAGAAGTATCAGAGCTCGTGAACTGTTGTGTACTTTCTGACCTGCCAGAGAACTGAGACATTTTCTCCAGAAACTAGAGCATTTGAACTCTGAAGGAGAATGAACCCTTTTGGCAAGGCTTTGTGAGGGGTCCGGATGGAAAATCTTGTGTGTTTATGAAGCAGAGAAAGCAAAACAGAAATGTAGGGACTGTCCAGCTTGTAGCAGTAAAGGAAAATGATAATACATTTTATTCACACAGGGCTGAAATGCAGCTGGGTGATCTGGATGCTGCATGCTGCCAGGAATCATGGAACCATCAAACCCAGCAAAGTACCAGTCTGGTGTAGGATTAACCAACTGGTTGTTACCTGCTGGCAGCTGTAGCTCTTGATCTGGACAGAGATTGGTTCTCAGAGCCTCATTACCAGGTAATAGCTGATGCATTTTAAAGTGATCTGTCCACCCTCACTCAGCCCTTTGTTCAGGGAGAGCAATGAAGAAATCATCAGGTCCAGTATCTCCAAATGGTTCTTTTGTAGTTCTTTCCTCTCCTGTTCCCAAGAGAATCCAGCCTGTAATATCTACCCACTAGGAGACCTACACACAATTCACAGAAACACAAACACATGCAGTATTACAACACACGTATTAAAATGACATTTCTTTACAAGATCAAAAACAGATAGAAAAAATAAAGTGCTGTGGGAAAGCTTTTACCAAATAAAAATGTCTGTGGAGGCTTGATCATATGTGGGCCTGTGAATAACACTCGGGAGACTATAAACTTTAGACAAACCAGATGGTTAGACAGCAAACCAGATGGTTTTATTTATGCAGACAAAGTTCACATTTAGTGAGGTACTCTGTTCTTCTAGAGAAGGTTTTGCACACATAGTAAAAGAATTCTATACGTGTCCTATAATGATGGGCTGGAACATTAGTACAAAGCAGCCCATTGTCCTTTCAGTAGAATTATCATCATAATCACATCATTTGGAGACTTGTTATCTGCTCTGGTACATGGTGTTTCTTCTTTTACTGCAGTAGCATCCAAAGGCTTTAGGGAGGATTATGAGCAGCTTTTGTTATGTATTGTAAATTTACCCAGGAAGATACAGTCCTTGCTCAGAAGAATTTAGAGTCAAAGGAAGACAAAATGTAACACAGGAGCTGAGTGATGATAAAGAGAGGCTATAGGCTACTACTGATGTGTTTCCACTAGGAACTAAGTGTTCTTTTCAGTAGCTATGAAGTTAACCACACTGACCTTCTAGTCCTTTGGTTTGAATTTTACTGCAAACTCAGAAAGTATGTTTGTCTCAACTATAAAATATATGCCTACTGACTTTTTTGTTCTCTTCTAAAAACTGCTTCATCAGAACCTGTTAAAATCTCAAAGTCCCACCAAATGCCCCATTCTGTGAGTTGTCACCTGTAGTCACTCAGCTGTGCTTCAGCCACTTCAAGAAACTGATGGAGGTCATTTCTCTGAAAGGATGGCAAATGGTGGATTCCACATTTCAATGCAAATATGACCTCTTGGGCTAAAATAGTGTGTGCCACCTGTAAGAGCCTTGCTGATTTTGGAAAAGAGTATTTCAGGAAAGGGTATTCCCACAGTCTTAATGTAGGTGTGGCATCATGACACATACATTGCATTAGCAGACTATTAAGCAAAATAAATTTCTGTGATAACTTTCTTAATGTAGTTTGCATGAAGTTTTATCACCCATTTATCACTTGTATTGGAAACACATCTTCAACAGAGATCTGTTTGGGGCTCTGTTTGTATTTACATTCCATCCAGATTTTAGCTTTGTTGAAAAATTCACATTATCCATCTTCTTGCCAATCTATTTGTTTCATAAAAGTGTTTTTAAGAGTTATGAACACTCAGTAGGGCTATGGTGTTTCAGAAAATGCAGAGCATATAAAATATTTCATTGGTAGAAGTGTTACTTTTTTACCACCTCATTATATTCCTGTAAAGTATTATCTTTCTAAAATAAGTTTCATAGAAATAATGGCACTGGTATTGCATCTGTGAAATAAGACAGAAGGCATATATGTCTTTTTAAAAATCAAAAATTTTTTTTTTAGTTTTATGGCAATAAAAATCAAGGAGAAAGTACAGTATCCCAATATGAGAAAAAAACTGAGCTGAAAAAAAAATATCAACAAAAAACAAACCACTAAGCAGTTAAGAATTACATGGTTGCATAGTCCATATCTAATTGAAAGTTAATTAGATTAGATTTTTAAAAATATACAGCAGAGTATTAAGGACTGAAAGAATATTATTGAATTTAAATCTACTCTGAACTGTTTTTCTTATGTAAACGTTTTTTCTTGTCCTTTTTTTTTTATTATTTTTTAAGATTGGATTTAAAAGCTCTTCAAGTGTGTTTATTGTGCATTCTGGACTCAGTTGCTAGTTGTTTATTTTAAGAGTTAAAGTATTTTGACCGAAAAATGTCCCATATAATCTCTACCATGTAATTTCATTCCACGATCAGTGACATTTTAGATAGATGAGCCATGAAAGTAACTTTCCAAATATTCCATCACCTCAAAATCAGTTTAATGATAATTATGTAATTTTGCCACACCATATAAAGATGATATAATTTTATTTGTAATCCATAGACAGCATGTTTAAATTCTGTTGGAGTTTGATTTTAGTATATTTGATGTTTAAGCATTTTTAATTAGAATAATAGAACACGAGATTTCCCATATTATATTTTTTTTTTAATTGTTCATTCAATTCACACATAATAAAAATAATTTTAATCATGCTTCAGTAAATTCTTAATATGTGATACAGTGTTTTATAATTTTTATACCATTTTTGCAGTTACCTGTATGTCATCTTGATGGGACACTTGCCTTTCAACAGCACAAAGAGTGAAACTATCATTTGTGGAAAAAGACAAAAACTACCTTCTAGTCTTTTTGCAACCTCAGCCTGTGCAGGCATGGATTTCCTCTTTGCAATTATCAAATCCTCTGAACACAAAGACTTAAACAAACTAACCAATAGTTCTGACTGAACATGCACAGAGCCCCTTGACTTCAGTGTGAGAAGCTGCACAGACCCTGTTGGTCTGCCTGATTTTAATTTAATTTAGTGCCTTTATTGATTGCTTTCAAAATGTGGCCATTTGGAAACTGTAGCAACTGAAATCTTGTTTTATATAAGGTAGAGTTAGTGCAAACTTCTCTGCTTAGAGGCTGCAATGTACATTTGATCTAAAGTCTGTAGGTTCCTGTTAACATCTGCAGGTTTGGATTTCAATTTCATGTAAGTAACCATGTGTCAGCTGCTCAGTAGGTAGCTCTGGTGCAAACAATGCAGCTCTGCTCTGAAGAATATATGTCCTTACTCTTTTCCAAACATCCAGGAGAAACAAACACTTTATAGGCTCTTCTGAGAATGAAAAAGTAATCTCAAGTGCATTTTCTTTCTGCAGTTCCCGCATTAACTCTCCAGAGCAAAGACTGGGCAGCGGGTTTAGGTCAAACAGGGGGTTTACACCTTTTATGGTGCCAGCTCATAGCACCCAAACTACACTGTAAGGACCAACTGATGATTTCACATGTGACTGTTGCATAACTTTCTGGTGACCAGACCTCCAGCCCTTCTAATTTGAGCTAGTTTTGAAATCAGTTCACTTAAAGGGACCATGGCAACTTCTGTCATCTGTTCAGGTTCCCTTAGAAGTGCTTGCTACTCTCAAAGGCTGTCTCAAACACAACTGAAAACCACAGTGGGATGTCTTTTTCACCCAATGATCTATTCATCCCTTCCCCACTCCACACAGGTATTCCTTCCTTCTCTCCTCTCCTTGCTAATTCAATTTCCTTTATCCCTTTATCTCTCTTTGTCAGAGAATTGTGACAAGCCTGAAACAGACTCAGTGCTGATCTAAGTGCATGTGGGTGGTAGGAGATGGGGAGGGTGAAGCCAGGGTGGTGTGAAGTCCTGTGTAGACATGAGTGCCCTTGGGACGTGGAAAGAGGATCACACTTACTGCCAGTTGCTTTGAGGGTGAATGCTAAAGCTCCCTTAGCTTTTCCCATCACCATCAAGCAAGAGCCACACCTCAAACACCATCACCACATAGTGGACAAGCTAAACTGAGGTGTGTTTGCACTAACTCAAATTCATCTCAACTAATCTCTACTAAAGAGCAACTAGGAATCAGCTGATTTACATGACTTTCTTTAACTCAAAAATAATTATTGAAAAAATGTTTCCATAAACTTTGATGTGGAGCCAAAAAAACATGGTTTTCAGGATGACTTTGTCAGGGGGCAGGAGGAGAGAGGCTGCTTCTCAAGGTGGGATGAGCCAGGAGCTGAGGGTGACCCCAGGTTCAGGGAGTGCCAAAGGGGCACCAGCCCACAGGAGCCACTTCACAAGTTTTCATTATTTTGTGTTTGCAAATGTGGCTTTCTTTTAGACTTGTCTGTTTCCATGAAAATCCCGCAAGCCCTGGATAGCACCTACTTATCCAGATAAATAATTACTGCCTTAAATTGTTGGTGTTTAAATACAAAAACATTGGGACTTGATTCAATTTTTTGTGAGCTTCATTCGTTTTGAACTCACCCATGGCTCCTCCGGTACCTGTGGCTGGCAGTTGGAGAAGCACTGCCCTAGCCAGTATTTTATATTGTCAGGAAACTGCTTTGTTAAATCATGAAATAATAATCAAAATTAAACTGGAAGTGAACAAGCAGCTTTCTGCAACATAAAAGCCACTTCCAGCGGGATGCCTGCTGGTGTTTAGATAACTGTAGTGTTTGTTGCAAGTTTGTCTCTAGAGGCCTCCACCACCCTAATGCATTTGCTGTTCTGTCCCTGGGCACAGCCATCTGGCCTCCGCCCAGAGCGACCAAAGAAACAGGAACCCACCGTGGGTGGGTGGAGAGAAAATCCCTTTGGGGGTGCCAAAGGAGACCTGGCGAAGAGGACAAGTGAGAGGCAGAGCTGCAGGCTTGGCTGGTCCAAACCCTCACCTGCTGTCACCACTGAAATCCACTGCCCATAAAATTCACAATTCATCATTGCTGCTCATGTGCCCTTTTGTTTTGTTTTGTTTTGCTTTTCTCTTCTACTATTTCCATATACTTTGCTGTTTCTGCTGCTGTGGGGGAGCATGAGGAAGCACCAGCCTGCTCTGGTTCTCCTTCCATCACATCCCTGGCAGAGCCCTGGCTGCAGCAGCTTCACTGGCTCTCTCTGGGCTCCAGCTGCCATCTTGGGAAGGGAAGGGGAAGGGAGCAAGGTGGCTCTTGTAACTCCTGCTGAAATGCACACCTTCCTCTACAACATGGGCCTGCCTTTCTATTTAGGTTGCTTTAGCCCATGTATTTAATGGTCTTCTGACAAAAAAAACCAAACAAAACACTAAAAACAAAACCAAACAAAAAACCACCAACAAAACAAGCAGGCCAGCTTCACTATTTTTATTCATTCTGGTTCGTGGCAATCCAGCACTCAAAGCAACTGTAAAGCCTGCTTAATTGGGCCATTAAACTTTATGACCTCTCTGCATCCCTGAAGCAGTAAAAGACAGACAGAATACACCAGGAAATCTCACCCCTTGGAAGGATGCACAAACACCTCCTTGGAACAGCCCCCGGCCCCTGTGGAGGGGAGAGGCCCCGTGGTCTCTTGCCCAGCCAGGCCGAGCTGGCCCAGGGTGTCTGGAGCACAGGAGTACCCGTCTTTAGGCAGAGTTCACCTTTCTAGGAGTGCAGGTATAGTCCCTCCTTTTAAATGTACTTTCTGTTGTTTATAACACAAGTCCACTGAAGAGAATGGTGCTTGGGGTGTAAAAATTAGACCCTGATCTCATCAAAGCCTCAGGTTGTGTGTGAGCAGAAAATGCACTGAAATCTGTGGGGATATTTCTAGGATCAAATCCTACTCTTCAGGAGCAGCGCTGCTGTGTAATTTTGTCTTTCCTTCTAGTAACACATTTGGAAATAGAAGAATTAACTTTACTGCTAGCAGTCTCATCACCATTTTGTTAGTCTTCCCTGGAGACTGTTGTGGCCACTAGCGTTGTTTGTTTAAAAGATGAAAAGAACAGAAGTGGTCTGAGCAAAAGAGGTAGGTCTGGCAGGAATGCTGATCCCAGGCTGTGCTCTGAGTGCTTCTCACCCCCATGGTGACCTTGGACTGAAGTCCTAGGTTTAAGCACTACCTCCTTTAGGAAAGCTGAGGTTTGGGTTTGAAACTTGCATTTTAAACCTACACTTTCAAATATTTTGTTTAACTATCTAGTAGCATTTGCTCGAAACAGCTCTTCTGCAGCACGAGGTGTTAAATATGCCAGGAAGGGGTTAAATGGGTCTGGGTGTTTCATAAAGGCAGGCATTTGGCTATTCCCTGAGGAAATGGGAGCTACTTTCTAGAGAAAGAAGGGACATGGACTATGCACAAATCTGAACTACTCACAGCAAGGCTCAAGATGAGTTATGTAGAGATTGTAACTGGAATATAAAGTTATTGCTAGTATCACTGTCAGTGAAAACCATTTATAGGAAAAATATTTTTTTTTAATTCTAAAGTAGGAAGATTTAGTTTAAGATTATGTAAGTAAAGCACCCCCACAAAACCTGCTATTGCTTTTTCTTATTCCATTCACATAACAAAATATAATTGTTCTGTTACAAAGGACTTGTTCTGCACTTACTCTTAGCAGTGCAAGTAGCTGGGAAATGTCCCTTTTAGATTTTGTGGCTGCTTAGTTACCACAGCTTCTTGCTATCCAAATAGACTTGCTCTGTCAGGGCTGTGAGATGGGGAGAGATAAACACAGGGAGCAATTGTGGCTTCCTGCCACCAGCCCTGCTCAGAAAGCAAGAAAGCAACAGCAGATGAACCATTTCTGCAGCAGTGGTGGGAAGCTGCGGCCTCACAGGAACAGGGCAACTGAAAAACACAACCACAGACCCTGACAGCAGGAGAAATAATGTCAAATATCGTGCTGTCTTCTATCTTCACTTTGTGCAATAGTTTTGAGGCAGCCACTACTCTGCCAGGACATTGTAGAGATGCATAGAAAGTATCAGGTTTGAAGCAATGCAGTGGGGTGCTCTATATGCAAAACTTAAGATGTCAGCAGCAAAATCAAGTGTGGTGTAATAATTCATGTAATTGCTGTGATCTTTGCATCAGTGTTGCCTAAAAGTAACTGTCAGGTGTTGAGTTGACCTGTTTATTCCGTTTTGGAAACTGACTAGAAAAGAACAAAAAGCAAATTGGCTGATGGGAGACAAAATACGAGAAACTAAATAAAAAACAATAGTTTGGAATTAGAGAAGCACCGTGGGTGCAAAAGAAGTGTGTCCAAAACACAAACAGCTCAGAAGCAAACTGGCCTCTCCATTCACTTTGGTGGGATGTGGAGCAAGGAGTTTTCCTGTCAGAAACTGCAGGACTCACTGCTGATAGCACAGGGCTTTGTAACAGGAGTTTAATCAGACCCAGGTTTGCAGAGGGAGGGAAATAACATCATCTGTTTGTTGTTTGTTTAACGTTTAGTGATGTTTCAGGGGTGCAATTAACTGGTGCTAACAGTAGCTAAGCCCAACCATGTTTCCTGCTAAAAGAGAGTTACCCAATGTTGTGGGTGGCAGAGCATTTTTTGTGAGGCACACTTTGCTGTGGACTTCACTTGCATCACTTCCTGAAATTGAGATTGACTGGTGTGATATATTTTTATTTTTATTTGGCTTTTTTTCTCAAAGCAGACGTTACTCTGTTTTATTGTTTGCAGACTTAAGGTTTGAAGAGAAGACCTTAAAAGCTCAAACCAAAATGCACTGTATTGTATTGTAAGCTCTCCTTGACTTCTCCATTTTTTTTTCTGTTTCTCTGGCATCTCAGAATGGAAACTCTGCTAAAGCACTGAATAAAGAGGGAATGGCTTCACTGAATTAAAATTATGCTCTTTGGGATATTTATCATAATTTTAATTCACTTTACTTTGGGCTGTCCTCAACTTGTGTTTTCTTAATGTGCTGCAGATTTCTCAGTTGACAGCGGGTAACTGTGAGGAGCCAAGAGCTGGTCAGGATGCACTTGGAATTTTAACTCACAGGAAAGTGTAGGAGGTAGCTTAGAATTCAAGGGTTTTTCTTTTCCATGGGAAAAAAAAGATACCTCTTCTCAGTCCCCTGTGCATGGGAGAGATGTGAAAGAAGGGAGGTCTGGCAATTTCCTGCTTTTACTTTGCAAACCCATGACAGCAACTGTCAGTGTCCTACCCTTTAGCCTACTATGTACCAAGGACTGAGTATTTTAAATTTTATTATTACCAGAAATTGATTTAATTGATATATTACACACTCAGATTCAGTCTCTACCAGGACTAGAGGGGAGGGCAACTCTGGGAAATGTGTTTACATTTGTTGGGTGTTTTTTCCTCCAATATAAACTGCACATGGAATATCCTGTTTAATAGGCAGTTTTGGACCTACGTTCTATTAATTTATTTCACTTATTTTGCTTACTCTGTACATTTAAAGCCAAATTCTGCCATTCAGTTGCTTCTGCATTAAGTGAAAAAAAAAACAACCAAACCAACACATTTGTTTTTAGTTTGCTGTCTACCAATTTAATTTTATGTCCCTTATTGTAAGAAACAGCCATACTTCTGTGCACCTTTATGATCCCAATAATGGGTTTTTATAGCCCCAAACATTCCTTTTTCACATACAACTTTCCCAAGGTAAAAATTTGATCTCCATAGTGTTCTTATATGGGAGCTGAACACTGTTGCTCACCCTGAAGATGTTTTCTACTATTGCTTAACAAAACTGATCACAATATTCACATTTGGATTGCAGTGGCACAATTTTATTTATTTATTTTTAAAATTTTTAATTGGCCTTTGACTGTTGCTGACCATTGTGGATATCAGATATCTGTGAATATCTGTATTATTGAGATTACCTTTAGCAGTACCTGCATCTTCCTGTGTCCTAAAGTGGAAGCCCATCTCCCAGACATGGTTTTGTTCTGCACTCTGATGGGCAGGTCCCAACTTGCCTGCTCTGAAACCAGTTTGTGTTCAGAGGATGGAATAGTGGTCTTCAGTTTAGGAAGAAGTGGATCATTAGAGATCTTTTTGACAGCACAAAAGCAGCTTGCATTAAAAACCTTCTTCTTGAAGTCTTTTGCTTTTTGTCTCAATAATGTGTTGTTTCCACAAACATTGGAAAAAAATAGCCAGTAGGGTATGATATTATCATAATCATATGATATAGATATGTAATATATCATAATCATAACCTTAAACTCAATTATTATGGCCTTTTATATCAGCATTGATATTAAAATTATTGATATTAAAATCCTTATATATTAAGCCATATTAAGGTTGTGGAAAAAGCATGATTTTGTTTCTTCAGTATTGGTTGTATCTGAAAGATCCTGTTTCCCTCTTCTCCTGTGCACATCTTCTGCAGATCAGATTTATACCTGTTTACACTGTAAAGAGGTTTTGCCCCCACCTTAGCTCTTTGTCTATCCTGAATAACAGCTGCTAAAAACCAACAGACAATTCTTGCTATCATCTGCTCCATACTCATTGATGGGATCTGTCTTATTCCAATTAAAACAGCTAAGTTGTGGCTCTGTGGCAAATTCCTCATGCTTTAATAGAGCCTGGCTTGAGACAGTTGTGTTCAGTCTGTTGAGTTGTGCAGAGGCTCCTTAGCCAACACCTCTGGGTTTCAACACAAGCTCCTTTTGTGTGGGAGTAGGAGCTGGAATGCCAGCACACAGCTCCTCTCAGACCACCAGCCTCCCTCTGCTTTCAACCAAGCTGTGCTGCAATAACCACCTCTCTCCCAGATGTTTCACCTCTCTCTGGTTTCTGAGCAAAACCCTTACCAACCTGTTTCTTTGCCTTTTAGAAATGCTGCCTCTCTCTCCAGTGATGGATGAAAAGAGTTTGGTGAGGCATCCCAGGATCAGACTTTGCCTCAGCTTTGCCCAGAGTGGTGCAAATTCCCCTTGCAAAGTATTCCCCTGAATAAAAAAAGCAAAAAGATGGAAATACTTCATGCTGCCACTGCACATCCACAGATACAAACAGTTAATGGCTTATTAGAAATACGTTTTCTTCTGATCAGTATTCTAATTTCATCAAAACACTGGTTTCTAAAAATATGCTTTTGCACTTAGAAACAGTCACCCCAAAATTGTTCAGGGTTTTGGGGTTGTCATTTTGCTTGTAATCAATTTTCAACTGAAAAAAATGAAGAGTGGGTGATAAAAATATCATTTTTGCTTCTCTAAACATCTTTTGTGTTTTTTCACCTTGCCTGAGAAGAGAGGAAAATAAGACATAATAGTCCTCTACTTCCTCCATTGTTATTAATGTTTTCCTATCTGTGAACTATGCTTGTAGAGGATTGCACCAATAGTTTGGTAATTTGTTCTTTTTGCTTTTTCTTTTGTTTGTTAAGCTTTTTAAGAGCAATATAAATTACTCAGAAAGACAGTGAAACTAAAACTAATGTTAAAACACTATTATTTGTGTTTTAGAATGCTATTTTAGACAGTCTACAAGCAGATCCCTGCATACAAACATTAATACTTTTTTTTTCAGGTAAAGCTAAAATAAAATATGTTAATAATAAATGTGATAGTATTATGGATATAAAGAAACAATTAAAAGGATCCCTCCAGTTTTGATTTTTGGTATTTAAATGTAAATATTAAACATCTTATTTTGCCCCATCTTTTTAGCTGGACCTAAAATCCAAGGACAAGAGTGCTTTAAATACTTGAAAAATGAACACATGAGGATTTAGCATTCAACAAGTTTAGAGATCACGATGGGGACATCCTGGGCTCTTTCTGACCTTGTGGAGTTCCCTATTTTCTGAAAAGAGGAAGAATGTGAGGCAACAGAGGCTCAAAATAAGCAGATTTCACCAACTCAAAGGATGATAGGTAAAGGCAGAGGGAAACAAGCTTGGAGGCTGGAGCATGGGAGAGCAAGAGCACTGCCACAGAAGCTCTGTCACCCACCCAGCTTCAGAGGAACCATGCTAAGAACCCCCAAATGTCTGCAGCAGTGGGGGAGCAGCTTGTTTAGGAGGGAGAAGGCAGAGGCTGTGGCTGTGAGGAGCAGCAGGAAATCCTTCTGCAATTGCACTGACAGTAAGAGGAAGGCTGAGGAAGCTTTGCCTTGCTGCACCAGGGGGAGGAAAGAGCTAAACAAGAGAAAGCAAGCCCAAGTGTTTAATGGCTTTTTGCTGCAGAACTCTCTGCAGAGGACAGATGGCTGGCACAAAGGGCTAGGGTAAAGAAAACACAAGCACTTAAGTAAGTTTAAGATTCCCAAACTGGCTAGTGGGAATGTTGCCTGATAAAATTCATCCTGAGGCATTAGACAGAGTAAGCCTAGATCTGCTATGGGGGATTAACCTCATTCAAATGTAGCCAACTGAAAGTTTGGCATCCAGTGCCATCCAGTGGCATCCTCCTTTATTTTGAGGGTTCTGGATCCCAGGGTTTGCCCCAGCCTACCCACAGCCCAGGACCCACGTTCAGCACCCTGGAACCATCAGTCCCTGCTCTTCATCTCCCTACAGCCCTGCCCTGCAGGAATACTTCATCTTCAAAATGTATTCCCAGGTGGTCTCACTCCCTTTCCAGTAAATATGCCTAAATAAAGAAGGGAAATGTCCACTGACCCCTACAACAATGCAGATGAAATCTTTTCCCTTGCACTCTCCAAAGTGTGGAAGAACCATTCAAAAATATCTGTGTCAGACACCTGTTCCCTCCACATCCTGACCTCCATGCAAAATGAGTTTGTTTTCCCAGCATGTCATTTAAATGAAGGTATTTTCTCCTCACACATCTGCAATGCTTGCTCAGCTCTTAGAAACTGCAAGTATCCTGCACCTGCCAGATTGCATAATCTGGCCTGATGAAAGAGAAATATGGTCAATAAGTCCTTAACATAACCCTTTCATCTCTCCTCTTGCCAGCAGCTTGTCTCTCTCCAGTTTCCTTTTACAGGGTGATTTGGAAGTTCCTTTTGAGTAGCCTACATTTTATCCCTCGTTGGACATGAAATAACTCCACATGCTGTACTGGAGGGAACATGTTGTTCTGCTATCACAGACACAGCTGACTGGTCAGAGGAGACTATTAACAACGAGGCATCCAGATAAAGTGAGTAGATACCTGCAAAAAAAAATTGCTGCCTCATTAGAGATACCCTATCTTGCAGCACAGCTCTTTTGAGAACCCATTTGGCTAGTGAAATATGAAGTGAAAGGACAAACACGTAGATGATCCTTTTTAATCAGTTTGATTAAAATCAGTTTAATTAAAAAGAAAGGCCAGTACCTCCTTTTACTTCCTTTCATTTTAATCAAGGGAAAAATGTAATGTGTGTATCACAGGCAGCCAAAATAGTAGAAAAAACCTGCTGCACAGTTTTATCAGCTTAATCTTTTTCTTCTGAATGTCATTTGGCATCTGTGCTCAGAACTCATATGGACAAAATCCTTAGAAAAATATTCAAAGGGAACACTGCCAGATTTGGTGGCTGTGTCCTAGTTGAATTCTCTCTCCTCTTTTAGCTTTGTATTGCAAATGAAAGATACCCAAACAAGTCTATCCATCAGTGGAAAGGTTGATTACAGAGGTGCCAGATTGCTGTGTCAATAGAGAGGGAATTGTGGTTTTCTGTTTTCTTTTTTAATGGAAAAGTACCAACTCCTCATCAAATGAACTTCTTATTCAGCAGATGTGACTGCAGTGGCAACTGGAGAAGAACCATTGCAATCTTGACCTCCCATTAAACCTTGAGTCAGGAAAAGAGCCACTAGCACCAGTTCAGCTGCTTCCCAAGTCCTCTGAGGCTGCAGTTGAGTGTTTCTGCTAAAGAGGCACAAGCTGGAAGGATTGAGACTATTTATATTTCTTCAGATGTTCTGAAGGGACTTCTCTCACTTCCTTATCATGCTCTTTTCATGTGATTTTTGACTGGCAGTCTATCCAGATCCAGATTGTCACTGCTCAAAATGTGTCTATTCTAGATCCTCTTGTCCTCAAAAGAACCCAAAAGAGAGAGAGTTTTGCTAACTTTTCTTTGACTGTTTTGAAATGTTATTGAATACAGATGGGCCTTTAGGAAAATTTGAATCCCAGATGAAAATGGATGTGACAGCCTTTGAAATCTTTGAAAATATCTCAAATATGATGACTAGAGAACTCAGAGAGGGGGAGAAGGAGTACATGAAAAAAATGTAGCTACCTCAGGTCTTAGGCTACTAAGAGAAAAAGGAGTTATTTGGAAAGCCATCCTATTTCTAGTGCTTGCTCCAGGAAAGATGACAAAGCAACTGCACAGGCTTTCCTCAGCTGCACCTGTCTTTTGAATTATCATCTTTCACTGCTCATTTCCTCCTGTGTGCAACCACCTTGTGATTGTATTTTTTTTCTTTGTCTCCTCTCATTTATTTTCTGAGATCCACTGTGTGTATTGATAGCCTTTAGTCCCAGAAGGCAGAGATCCAGCAACTGAAAACTGCTTATGCCTTGTCTCTTCACAGACTAGACAAAACCCCCATGAGCAGTTCTGCACAGAGGTGTATTATTAGCACATGGGCTCTTCCAGTTTTGCTCAGAACTGTTGGTTTGCTGCACAGTTCACTCATCACAGAAGGACTTTGCCTCCCACAGGGCATGATAATCTTCCAGGAGATGGTTAGCACACACTGTGGAATTGGGACCTCCTTGCAGAATGATCTGGGCAATGAACACCCATGTTGAATGTTGAAGGCTTGGTGCATAGAAGCTAAAGATGCAGAACAAGGATCTATTGTGTTGGAAAACAGCAAATCTCATCAGAGCACTGCAGTAAGTACACTTCTGGAGATGGATTAATGTGGAGAATCCCTTTCACCTGACTCCTAAGACAAGTGGTTCTCAGTAAGCATGCCATGGGATGGTTCAGATGGGCTGGTGAGATCTGGACAGACAGCAGTATTGCTGGACAGGGCCACAGACATTTGTCCACACAAGAGCTGGAACAGTCTCCAACTTGCAGGCTTGCAGTGCACTTAAACTAGATTTATGTACTTAGAAAGACATTAAGAAAAATAAGGTTTTTAATCTTAGGTTCTTACATTTCATAAAAATACATCAGTTATTCAAGATAACATACTTGAATATGCATGACTAACATAACCTTTTTTTAATATCAACATGGTTTGATTTTGTAAATCCAGTCAGAATGTGTATGGCAACTGACATCCCAAAGGCATAATTAAGTAATGAATTAGTCATGATATCAAAAGAAGTCTATTCCTAAAAATACATTTTCATGTATGTCTAGGAAGTGTAACAGAAAAAAAAAAAAGTATAATATGGCATTTTAATAATGATCAGCATTTGCAAAAATGCCATGCTTGAGAACTAAATGAGGTTTCATACATGATCTAGGACTTTTGCAGGCCCCAGTTACCATAGGAACAGCTTTGAGGTGCTAAGGATCAGTACTTTAACATTTCCCCCTGCAAACATCATTCTCAGCAGCAGCCAAGAAGAGTATGTAGCAAGGAAGGAAACACAGTAGGACTACACAGGAGGAACACAGTATTTGAAAACAGCTACTCACCAGGTGGACAAAGTCACCAAGGAAAGAAAAGTACAATGAAACAGTACCACAACTGTAAGTTTAACTTGTTAATTGCCTTTTGGGCTGCAAGAAGAGATGTACTGCACCAGGAAAAGTCAACAGGAATGAAAATATCAATTTATATTTAAGCTGAACATTGCACAGTGGAATAATATGATTTTTATCAGCTGTTGAGGATCAAACCAGTTACCCAAATGTAGGCATCTTGTGCAACTTCACATGAGCCAAAGGTCATCCCCCCTCATCCCTGCCTGCCACTTGACAAGGATGTAGGTCTCCCATGGATTTGGTGTTATCAGCTTTGATGGGTGGCTTAGATATACCAGAGGTTCTCAAATAGCATCAGGCACCCATGTTAGGCAACTGAATTGCTCTCTTCATGACTGAAATAGCCTCCAGGCTACTGGAATGGCAGCTAAACAAATCCTGAGGTTGTGCTCAGGCAGCAGATAATGAATTAAAGGAATTATGCTGGGACATGGGGATTGCACTGGGGAATTAGCAGGCAACAAACAGAAAAGTTGGTCTGAGAAAGGAAAACAAGAAAAATAGTTTGGGAAATGATGCATCAAACACAGAAAGAAGAGACACAAGTCTGTTCTGATAAGATCAAGATGACTGATGTAACCTGCTTGCCTCTTGACATATCAGATCATGCTGCTGCAAATTACATGCACCAGAATTATTATATGGCAAAGGATACTGGAAGTGATTCAGTAAGTACTGCAGCAGGCAAAGCTTTTTTTCCTCACAGGCCTTACACCTTAGCTCTCCAAGTATTATTCTCATAAACACAGGCTTTGTTTTTTAAGATGATATGCAAGGCAGGCTAAGCCTTTGTTAAACATGTGCATAAAAAAAAAAAACCAACAAAAAAACCACCCCAATATATAATTAACCACTTGTTAAGGCAATTTGATCTCTGCTGGTTTGTCCCTGCTATTTGCTACAGGTGCTCTTCTCCCTGCAGGTGACCACCCACTGCTTCCTTCACAGCTCCATCTTACTTTGAAGGGCCTCACCTCCACTGGTCCTGGTCCTGTGCCTTCTTTTCCAGCCCTGAAGTGGTAACAGCACCAGCAGCACAGCTGAAACTGTGAGTTTATTCCAGTTACAGTGTTTTCTCTCAGACTGCATGTTTCTCATTTTAGTAATCACAGTTTCTCTTTAAGATCACACCCATAAACAGAAATCAAAAGATTAAACTGTAATGATGAACTTGCAACCATATATGCTTTGGGAAAAGTCTCTCACATGCAGTAGTCCTCTTTGTGTGACTTTCGCTTCACTAAAACTTAGAATCAGTCCAGCAGCACATTTATATGAGTATTCAAATGAGGCAATTTCAATAAATGGCACTAAATTTGTTTCCTCTTATCCATGTTTGGAATGAAGAGGGCTTTGTGTTAGATTAATTCAGTTAAGACAGTTTGCAAGCACCAAAATCACCCTCATCATGCATCAGTATAAGAATATAAATTGGGTGATAGTGAGTGCCTTGCCAAGTGAAGGTATTCAGAGAGTCTGAAATCCAAGAGGGTCCAAACACAGTGCATTGCATTTGTTCAGATTGCCAGAATGGTATTTCCTTCCATTTTATTTTTTATCTTCATCAGATTGATTCTCTTCTTCCTCTGAACCCATGTAAAGCTGTCCCAGGTTCAAAGTGATTTACTTTGTTTGTTACATGTCCAGTATGTGAGGATGGATGCTTTTATCAAGGTAACTTTAGTCATAAAAGAAAAAAAAAGTATATCTTCCTTGAAGGCTTTACTGTCAAGTGTGAGTTCACCAGAGAGCTTTCATTTTTAAGCAAGTGATATTCTGAATAATTCATGGAGGTATCCAGCTTCATGAACATATAGTTCATACTGTCTTGTGAGCTTCACTGGGGTCTTCTGGCTCTAACAATGTGATCAGTTTTGCTGCTGCAGATAGAAGATGCTCTTCTGACACTTGTACATTTCTTTCTTGAAAAATATTCTAGAATGCTTATCTGGAATAGCAGTAGCAAGTATGATGGAGTAAAAGCAATAGACATAAAGCAGCACATTTGCTTCAGCTGGTTTTGTTTTGGACTTGTTTAAATTAAGAAATGTACACTGTACAATGAGACATACACAGCTTGGCAGAGGCTTTGTAGCTGAAATTAAACTACTCCCTATCTACAAAGAAGAATCTCAAACAAATCTCTTAAAACCTCTTTTGTCACTTCTTTTCATCAACACAAGTTTACAGGAGTGCATCTAAGAAAACCATTGTATTAACATTTTTGCCAGTGTTTAATGTAAGAAATAACTAATTCTGTAACATGGTGTGAACAACGTGTTCTGGTTTTTAAACTTGGTTATTATTATTATTATTTTCCAAGCATACAATTAGCCTGGCCTCCGGAGAGGGATTGGGCAATTTTCCCCATTTAAAGGGAATGATGAAACGTTGGAAGTATTTGAAGCCCAAGGAGCTTCTGAAAAGATTTATAGAAGTTACTGCTATAACTGTCCAGCCCTGGAGAGCTGCCACTTCGAAGGGCCCTGCTAAGTCTTTGAACTTAATTTGTCACCATCACATCTTCAAAATGTAATCTGCAGCCCTTCAGTCTCCCCAAAGCTGTAAAACCTGTTCACTGGTGAACTGGTGCAGATTTGCACAAGTCAATCCCAAAGGAGTTGGTCACAAAGATACTCCCCAAGAGCAGTGAAAATCTCACATGCTGCAGCACCTTCTGTTGCTCCCTCACTGTGTCCTACTGGCACAAAGCAGTCAGAGCCCAGGGCTCTGTGGTTCCTTTATGCCCCAAGAACCCTGGCTATGAAAATAGTCCTCCTGAGACTGCTGGCATCTACACTAGCCTTTAATGGTCTGCTCTACACCACCCCTACAGGGATCCACTACCAGGGGAAAATAAAGTTGGTTTAAAGCCAGTTTTGCACAGCCTGGGTGCTGCACTGAGCACTCTGAGCTTGCTTTTGTGTTGGAAAGTTTACAAAGTAATAGCAAGGCTGTGTTTTTTATGTAGCAAGCTGGGTTTGTTTTCCTCCTCCTGCAGCTGAGCCCCCAATTGTAAGGGTGAGAGCATCTGTGGAAGGTTGGGTGTTACTCTGTAGTAAGTACACATAGGCTATAGTATTATTGATGTAGACTCCAAATTCAAGCTGCTGTTGTTGGGTGTGTTGTTACCTATCTTCATGCTGTCAAGTGACAATTTAGTTTCTTTAGCTAAAGGGTACTACTGAGTAGCTGTCACTGAAGCAACATATTTAAGACAGAAATCCTTGGCTACTGTATTCAGGAAAAATGCCTGCACATTGTGCTGTCCACAGAAACTTATGCAGAATTTTCTGTAACTGGATGCATAACCTTCTGGCACAATTAGAAGGACTTCCACAGCAAATAACCTTTGACACTGGCAGCTTAAGCCATCTACTCCAGACTGATGCATGGTCTAAAATAAATGATAGCTATGTCACAAGCTAAATATCTAGTTTGTTACTCTCTTAATTACAATAAGGACTATTCTAGTTGTGAGTTGCTGAGTTTTTAGCAGCAAGTAAGAGCTGTAACTAGGCTTAATTTAACTGCATCTGGGTACTGACCAAATCATTTTACATTAGTATAGAAAAGAATGCCTTACATACTGGTAAGATCAAATTTCTCTGATTTTATTTTTATCATATTAAGATCTTCACCAAGAAACTGCCATTCAGTGAAATCCTGGTCCTGATTACTATAGTGGCAAACCTCCCATTAACATCTGTGGGACTGAGATTTAACTTTTAGCCTGAAAGCTGAGAGTAACTCTTGAATTCTTTAAACAGAATCCCAAGATCCAGCAGGAAGGAAATATATTAAACAGATAAGTTTATTTCTAGCCTGTAAGCCAACAAACAAGTAATAGCATGTTTGTATCATTTGCATTGGCAGGGAAAGCAACTACTCCCTACAAGTGATACAAGATGCAGCAAATATTTGTCCCACCCATTTTTTTCCTATGTTCAGAAAGACAGCTATATTCTGATGTATTTTATCTACTTCCTGAGCCAAGATAATAGCAACTACTTTTAAGAAAAGTAAATTCCTAGATTATATTTTTAGATTCATATTTAATCAGCAGAATTTTAAAACACACAAAGTGAAGTAGTTTTGATTTTATTATATTTATACACACAGTACTTTAAAAGCCTCCTCTGCATTTACCAATACTTTACTGATGTAGAATATATGATTTGTTAGCTAATAATTAAATGAAACACAAACCAAGAATATTTCTAAGCAGTTTTAAAATTTACTATAGAGATATTAAGAGAGACTTCTTTCTGTTATCTTCAGATATATTTCTGTTATATTCAGAAAGTTATCTTTCTGAATGTCTGAGTATCTTTACACGACCCTTTCTTCTGGTGTGGTCTGTTGAAGCATTTCTAGAGTTTTCCCCAGATTCCCAGTGCAATAAGCAGCATAAAACTAGTTACCCAGCCACCTACAAGTCCTTACAGATTCAATTACCTGTGGTGAACTTGGAGGGAAGGGCAGAAGTTTCAGGAGGGCAGAGCTTGGAGGCAGCACAGCCAGGCAAGTCTTGTGCATCTGATTTGCCAGCTCAGGGTCCCAGTAAATGAGGCTGTTAATAAAGAGACAGCTCAGTTTTAGCAACAGGGAGTCCTCTGGTGCTGAAGTGCAGCATCCAGTGCACGGAGCAGGGCACTCAGAGGAATGTTTCCATTGTCCATTAGTTTCTTCACCAGATGAGCTTGGCAAGAGGAGCTCCTGGACACAGAATGCAGAGGGGCTGCTTGATTCTAAAAAAGAAATGTGCTCTGAAGCTGAGAAAAGTTCTTCAAAACCATTTCCATGCAGAAATGGGGGTTCAAGGAAGAGTTAGGCCTGGCTACCTTTTGAGCAAGACATTGTCTCATCTCGCATTAACATTTTTCTCCCTGAGTGCTCTGTATCTATGAATAAGTCATATTTTCTTGGCAGAAGCCTGTCAGTCATGGTGCATACCTTCTCAGGCAAGGCTGCTGAAGGGCAGTCTCTGGCAGCCATCAGATCCAGTTGGACCTGCTGCAGAGCAGCAGCTGAGAGCCCGAGGACCCAGGGCCATGGGTGGGAGAAGCCAAGACTCCACACAAGAAGGAGGAAGAGCCTGGAAAGGGCTGAGTGTGGAACAGGCAAGAAAGGTGTGGAAATAGCTGCTCTGCACACTGCACTCTTCTGAAACCAGGCAAAGGAGGCAGTGGTCATCCTGAGAGACAAAAAAACTTAAAAGAAATAGGTGAGCTGTACTAGAATAACCATATTGTAATGAGCATATAGTTCTCAGCTGATAGCCACAGTGAACAGGACAGTGAGTGTTTAGATAGCCATGGTCTCTTTCTTTGACATTATGATATCAATCAGATTTCCAAGGAAAAGAGTTTTTCCAGCAGTACACTACTTCCTTGTTTAATCTTAACATTAAAATTAGTCATAGCAATTTGAATTATGTTAAAATATCCATCCTTAAATGAAGATGGAAAATTAAGTTTTATTGCTGTTTAAATGTCATGTATGACATGACTACCACAGATGTTCAAATATCCGTGGTCAAATAGACATTTAAAAAGCAAGTCTCAGCAGGTGCTTTATTTAATGTGCATGCCTTGACCCACTGAGGTTAATAGTAAGATTGCCTTTTGCATGAGTGAAAAAGACATCACTCAGGCAATTTGCTTTGCAATTTCCTAGTCTAGGGCCATTCAGTCTTGTTACTCCAGCAGATTTGCATTTGGTAGCTCTTGTCCCATTTGAACAACAGATAAAGCTTTACCAGGGAGTACAACAACAACCAAGCCCCCTGTAGCTGCAAGAAACAGTCCCTGCACTTGCTTGTTTTTTTTCCAAGGCTGTTAGCTGAGTAATTTTCTGTTTTCAGAGACTCCCACAGCATATTTATATGCTTTGTGTTCAATTCCAACACATCTCACCATTACCTCTCCATCATTAACCAGTGACTTCTAATCATCCTGTCTCCCTCTGAGCTCACAAACACGATGGTGATTTAATTTCAAGATAGAGCTTCCTATTTCTGAAAGGATTGCATAGAAAACAAGTGATAATGAGTTGCTTTTTTGTGACTTTCCAATAACATCTTGTCAAGGAAGTTCTTCTGTTCCCTTACTATTCAGTCACAAGCACACATAATGATACATTACTATCTTTAGAATATTACATCTCAGCTACATGTTGCTTTAATGACAAACGTAATAGCTCTCAGTCAGGATCATCAACCACTATTACAAATTCGTTTGTTACTCATACAAAATCAGAAGTAAAGTACATACTCTGGATTTCAGGGCTGGTATTATTCTTTGGGATTAGTCAGGAAAGCCCCAAGTGTGATTCTGTTTGGGACACACACACCCAGGGTGCACTGATTTTCTAACAAGGCACTGGAAAGCAGTCCCAAGTGAGCTTTAAATGATGGCCTAGAACTGTAAATGAAAGAAAAAGCTGCTTAAATATTCTTTACAATATTTAATTAACTCAATTTAAATATCATATAGGTAAAACATCACCTTCATGTATGAGTTTCTTCAGCCTGCATTACAGAAACATTTGTGATTTCAGGTTACTAAGTGGTGTAAAAGTGCCAAACTGAATTTCTAAAATGTGAAGCAGATAGAACCTTAATGTTACTTTTAAGTAAAAACATGTGATTCTAGCAAAACTGTTGATTTTAGCAGGGTGAAGGTTATGAACAACAAAGGGCAGAATGAGTAAAATAGGTTTATGGTGTGAATCACACCACTGAGTTATCATTAAGAGGAAGCAGAGATGATACATTTATCATCATAACGTGCACTTCATGACTCACCCAAACCCGAAAAATAAAAGTATGTGAATGATTAGGCAACAAAGATAGGTGTTAAGGAAGGAGAGACAATGGAAAATATTATTAAGCCTATAAAACCAACTTGACCTATTCATTAATTTGAAGGCAATCTGTTGCTTTTCCAACTATCCTAAAAATAAACAGATTTTTTTTTTCTGTATGAAAGACAATTCCAAAAATTTGGATGACAGTCAAATATGTTTGAATGACAGGCTGCATAAAATGATTTAAGGCTTTATTTGGCACATACTTTTAATGTGAATCAGTGGGCTTATTTTTCTTATGTTTTCTCACCTCCATGCTTGTAGGGCCATAAATCTAATCTTCAGTATTTGAAAACTGGATGAAGAGTGGCATCTGTACTATGTACAGAATCAAGCCAAACCCATAGCTATTTTTTTTTTTTCCTACCAGATAAATTTGATGGTTAAAGTCCCCATTACAGTTTTAAATAAATCAAAAACTGTTTTATGTATGACATACATACTGCCAATTTAAAAAGGTCAATTGCATCTAAAACATGCAGCTGTAGATAGTTTTTTGGTACTGCCAACTCTAAAGTGATTTTTCNAGGACATTAGGCAGAATGGGATGAAAACGTGGTGACTTTGCTTTTTCAAAATATTTGTGGTGTTGTTTATTGGCATGGAAATGAAGGTCTTCTCTGTGCATTACTATGCATATTGTTATATGTAAGCAATAATCAAGAATGCAATGAAGCACAGCTTCCATCTCCTTTGTAAATGATGAGCTTTATTTACACTTGTATTTCTTTATGTTGACATGCTCCAGCCTGCTGGTGAATTCAACAGATCATGAAGGTTTTTATAATCCAGACAGAATCTGGATTATATCATCTGGATTAGAAACACATCATACATAGTCTCACCTGACAGTTCTGATTAGCTGAAAATCTTTTCTGAACTGCTGGGTTCTTCATTTAATATCACAGCATTTGTATCATGTATTGGCTTCTACTCACTAAAGTGAGTATAATTGCTAATTCCAGAGGAAAAAAAAATTAATTATGTGCAGCTGGATTAACTGGTAGGGAATAGCAATGAGATAGACAGAAGTACTTTCTATGCTTCCTCTAGGAGAATGCCAATTCTAATCAGTATCATTAACAGGATTGATAATTACTCTGTTAATTCTCTGGACTGAGAGTTAGAGAACCTAGTTTAGTTCTGGTCTGTGTCCCAGACATCACATGTAATCCTGTGCAAATTGTTTTAAAAGTGTCCTTTAATTCCTAATTCCTTATTTTCTGAGTAGTTGGCCTGAATTTCAGATCTCCTAGGTGCATACAGTTCCTGTTGACTTTAGTTGAAACAAGTGCATAGCAGTCTTGAAAGGGAGTTTCCAAGACAAGTCAATTTGGTTAAACAACTCACTAATGACTGCTTGAAAATGGATTCTGCCTGAGTTTCTTCTTTAGCAAAATAGGCATAACATTTTCCATTAATTACTTAGTAAAACTTTCATAAAATGACTTAATCCTATATACTTTAATGTAAAAGTATAATCTAAAAGCATGGATGAGGAGTGACTTATAAACATTTTAGATAGGCAATTGCACATTGATTGCTGCATATGGAAACTTATTCCTTCCAGATTTTGGTAATGAAAACAGAGTATGTGTGAAAAATGACTGTGAGGCTCCACTAAATCATTTACCCGCAGTGTTTGAACACTGTTTCCCATAAAGGNCAATGGAAAATATTATTAAGCCTATAAAACCAACTTGACCTATTCATTAATTTGAAGGCAATCTGTTGCTTTTCCAACTATCCTAAAAATAAACAGATTTTTTTTTTCTGTATGAAAGACAATTCCAAAAATTTGGATGACAGTCAAATATGTTTGAATGACAGGCTGCATAAAATGATTTAAGGCTTTATTTGGCACATACTTTTAATGTGAATCAGTGGGCTTATTTTTCTTATGTTTTCTCACCTCCATGCTTGTAGGGCCATAAATCTAATCTTCAGTATTTGAAAACTGGATGAAGAGTGGCATCTGTACTATGTACAGAATCAAGCCAAACCCATAGCTATTTTTTTTTTTTCCTACCAGATAAATTTGATGGTTAAAGTCCCCATTACAGTTTTAAATAAATCAAAAACTGTTTTATGTATGACATACATACTGCCAATTTAAAAAGGTCAATTGCATCTAAAACATGCAGCTGTAGATAGTTTTTTGGTACTGCCAACTCTAAAGTGATTTTTCTTTTTTCCTCCTCTTTAGGGCTGGATGTGTGATGTTTACTGCCTCCCTAATTTCAAACTCCCTTTAGTTTTCTCCAGTCTATATGGGGTAGGACAACATCTATGTTTAGCCCATGACCAGGGCTAAACTACAGCAGTTAATCTATTTAATAGCTGAGAGAATCACATTGCTAAGTGTGGATAAAGCAGAGATGAAGGAATCTGCAGATAAGGTTAGAGCTTCTCTGAACCCAAATTGCAACTCTTGCTTTTCTCTCTTGTACATCTCTACTTATTTGTTGAGCTCTAAGAAATCTGATTTTTTTCATAACCCAAAGGCATGAGAAATCCCTTCCAAATAAAGAAACCTGATTTGAGGAGATTTCTAAAGCAACACCACTAAGATTCATGTCTTGGAAATGTTTCTATCACTAGCTGGGAGATGCTTGCCATAAGGTTTCCAAGTGGATTTTCAGGATACTTCTTTTCCCTGCACTCAGCTAGGACATTAGGCAGAATGGGATGAAAACGTGGTGACTTTGCTTTTTCAAAATATTTGTGGTGTTGTTTATTGGCATGGAAATGAAGGTCTTCTCTGTGCATTACTATGCATATTGTTATATGTAAGCAATAATCAAGAATGCAATGAAGCACAGCTTCCATCTCCTTTGTAAATGATGAGCTTTATTTACACTTGTATTTCTTTATGTTGACATGCTCCAGCCTGCTGGTGAATTCAACAGATCATGAAGGTTTTTATAATCCAGACAGAATCTGGATTATATCATCTGGATTAGAAACACATCATACATAGTCTCACCTGACAGTTCTGATTAGCTGAAAATCTTTTCTGAACTGCTGGGTTCTTCATTTAATATCACAGCATTTGTATCATGTATTGGCTTCTACTCACTAAAGTGAGTATAATTGCTAATTCCAGAGGAAAAAAAAATTAATTATGTGCAGCTGGATTAACTGGTAGGGAATAGCAATGAGATAGACAGAAGTACTTTCTATGCTTCCTCTAGGAGAATGCCAATTCTAATCAGTATCATTAACAGGATTGATAATTACTCTGTTAATTCTCTGGACTGAGAGTTAGAGAACCTAGTTTAGTTCTGGTCTGTGTCCCAGACATCACATGTAATCCTGTGCAAATTGTTTTAAAAGTGTCCTTTAATTCCTAATTCCTTATTTTCTGAGTAGTTGGCCTGAATTTCAGATCTCCTAGGTGCATACAGTTCCTGTTGACTTTAGTTGAAACAAGTGCATAGCAGTCTTGAAAGGGAGTTTCCAAGACAAGTCAATTTGGTTAAACAACTCACTAATGACTGCTTGAAAATGGATTCTGCCTGAGTTTCTTCTTTAGCAAAATAGGCATAACATTTTCCATTAATTACTTAGTAAAACTTTCATAAAATGACTTAATCCTATATACTTTAATGTAAAAGTATAATCTAAAAGCATGGATGAGGAGTGACTTATAAACATTTTAGATAGGCAATTGCACATTGATTGCTGCATATGGAAACTTATTCCTTCCAGATTTTGGTAATGAAAACAGAGTATGTGTGAAAAATGACTGTGAGGCTCCACTAAATCATTTACCCGCAGTGTTTGAACACTGTTTCCCATAAAGGAGCAGAACACTGTCAGTCTTGTGACAGCAGTACTGAGGAAGGTGAAAGATAGCATCTTTGGAATGAAACTGGAGAAATATGACTCATCCTTTTTTGTCGTTTGCCAAGCTTACCTTGACATTTATTTCTTTGCTGGAGTGCAGCAGATGTTTACAGAAGTTTACGCCATGCAAATGCATCTGGATTTCCTCTGAACTGTCAGCAGCTTGCATAACGAGGAGGGAGATTCACTTTACTGCCCCATGGAATAGTCTTTGTTCATGATGGTGAATTAAATGGTGGGTCTGAACCTTGAATGGCCAGCCTTGTATTTTGGGAATTTCCTAGCCTAGTGAGGACTCTGTAGCCTCCCTCTGTTTTTAGAGGCTGAAAACAAAACTTAGATGTGAGCTGGCTCGGACCTGTCTGGATAGCAGCTTTGCATCTTCAGGCCATGTTTGAGATGACAAACCCTGCAGAATTCCTGCAGTTTGTGACTGTTTAACACAGTTTATAAGGTTGTTATTATTTAGCCCATGTCTTCATGAGAAGAACTGAAACTATGTCTTCCTGATCCTTTTTAATGCAAAACAAAATAATCTGTTTAAAAAAAATCATGAGTGACTTACTCTGTACAAGGAATACACATGCAGTTAGGGACCATCTCTTTGGAAAGAGAGGGTAATTTTATTAATTTCTCTTTAAAGGGAATGAATATGATTAAAAATGTTTTTTAAAAGTTTTAATTGGTAAAGTATTGATACAAGTATAACCTGCCTTTGCACAGTTTATGAACTTCTGTTCATAAGGGTTTTGCATTTGTAACTAGGCAAACATCTTAAATGTAGTAAGATTTGTGCATTTGCCATCTAGACAAACTGCCTTGGTGCCATACAAATCAGGCACCTTCCTTCCTGACCCCAGCACTGTAAAACATCCCTGAGCATGTGAGCAAGACCTGTTCCCACAGGCTGCTCACGCCTCCCAGGAGATGAGGAGGAGTCTCCTGGGAGGAGGCTGAGGGGAGACCTTGTTGCTCTCTACAACTACCCCAGAGGAACATGTGAGGTGGATGTTGGTCTCTTCTCCTAAATAACTAGTGACAGGAGAAGAGGAAATGGTCTTAAATTATGCCAGGGGAATTACTATGTTATGATGACATCAGAGAAGTAACCCAGTTTTCCCCCCAGACTCTGTACTACTTAAATTATTTACTACTGCCTACTTCACCTTTACAAAATGAGAGGAAAAAAGTAAGAATTTCATTATTGCAAGAGCAATCCTCAGTGACAGCAGCATCACAGGCATAATATATTATCACCTTTGTAATTAGTTCAAAGACACTTGAAGCTGCTGTAATATATAATTTAACTAAGCCAGATAATTGTAGCCTGGATTGTATCTCCTGTTATTTGTTGTGTTTGGTGAAGATGATTATACATGTTTCAGTTCTCTATTTTGTATATATCTTTTTGATTTTAACATTGCATATAGTTGACTACAGAAGTTGCTCTTTATTTAGCTGCTGCATGGTGGTGAGCAAAACTACCCAAGTAAGTAAACAAATGAACCCAGAGGGTTGCATGAATATATGATACCTGACAGTCCTCAGGGACCCATACACCAAATGGGATATATTTTTTCATCTGTGAAGAGTGGTGCCAGGCTTCTTGATTTTGAGCAGCACCACCCTCCAAAGAAAATTATATGTGTAATTTGAGTTATTTTTTTCTTATTTATCCAATGTTTCAGCTTTAAGGAAGTTAATGGTGAATGATACTACCAAACAGATTTTAGAAGGCTTGACTGCAATGACAGGAGCAGAGTAGATAAATCTACCTTTTGGGAATTCCATTAGTCATGCTGAAGTCCCATTTTTAGGTTCCCTGTAATTGAAGGGGAGGGTCTTGACTTAGGATGTCACTGTAGAGAGCAGTTCTAGGCTAGAAATTCTTTTCATCTGGCTAGGACAATCACACAATAAAAGGAACCTGCTCTGTACTCTGCTTACCTGTAACAGAATTGCCTTTTCTCAGCATTTAGCAGCAGGACCTTTCTTTAAAGGTGTCATCAGCTCTCAGTGCTACCATTGTGCCTGGCACAAGTTGCCATGCCAAAAACCTGGGTATCTTCAATCTGTTCCCCAACACCAACCACCTAGGGCATCAAAGAACCACTAATAGACAGAATCTCTGCAGCAGAACCCCATCTTCTCCCTTGGCTGCAGTAGAGTGATTGCCATTGGTCTGCCCTAGACCAGAAACTCCATGTTAAAAAGAGTTAATACTTTTGAGATGGTTTAAGGTCTTGTCAGGAACAATCTACTTTAGAAAACCTTCAGAATTTACTTGGACATGATGCAGCATGTTTCTCTGGCCAGATGTGGGCTAGGTACCAGGCTACAACTCCTGGCTACTTACAAGAATTGGCCAGTGCTGGGGAGAAAGCTCCATTTTAGCTTTCAGGTTTTTCTTTAAGAAGAAGCCTAAAGGAGCTTCAAATTAACATGATGACATCACTTAAAAGAAACTCAGGTGAAACCCTCCAGAAAAGCAGACAGGCTAGCTAAACTAGCTAAACTAAGCTGCCAGAGTCCTGCATGTTAACAGCAATGCATTGTTAAAACAGTTGCTGTGAAATATTTTCAGAACAGGAGATGATAATTAATAGTGAAATATATACAGTCACTTCTAACATAAGTCATGTAAGCCTAAACAATTACAAATGTATGGCAAGCAATGAATGTACTAGAGCTCCAGATCACTAAACTCAGATTTCTCTATGAATATCTGGACTAAATCCGTGGTGAACCACCTTGACAGCATTCCTTCTGTCTGTTGCAGTTTTAGATCAGATAATAATACCAAAGCCTTATTATTCTGCTAGTTGACTAACATCTGCTTGCTTGCCACGACAAACAAGCTGTATGATAACAATATAATTTCTTTTGAGATAGCTCAGCTGGTGCCTCCCCTGGGACCAGAGGATTGCATATCCAACTTTTTAATTTCTTGCTAGAAGGAAAATGTTGAGTGGCGTGTTTATTGAACTCCTGTTTTCCATTTGATTGGGTCATTTTTATAAATGAATAGAGGATTGAGAGAAATGAATTCTGTATTTATGCACTACATGAAGTGTATTACTTCACAAATAGTCTCATTGAAGTGACTGACATACTTGCAGTATGGAAACACTGGCATGGTCCAGATATTAGTGTCTTCTCAGTTAATAAGAATGCTCTAATCAGAAAATAATCATCACACTTGATTTGGGGTGAAAAGACACAAAAAGCCAAATGCAAATTTCCAGTTGCACTATAGATTTGAAGATTGGACTGTATTCCACTACTCTACCAAATAGTCACTTCTAAATAAAGTCAGCTAAATTAGCTCTGCTAATTTTACATTTGGATCTATAAACACTCTGGAAAAAGTAAATGAAGTTCCAATACACCATGTAATTCTTACTTATCACTGATATAAGGCATATGCACGTTAGAAATAAAAAAACAGCATTTAGTATCTCATTTAAAGTTCTGTATTTGATAGTATTTATTTCATGTAGTAGTATTCATTCTTTATGCAAGGAAACGAGCTGCTGATGGGAGTCATTGTCTCCCTATTTAAATGCTCTTCCAGCATCTATCTAAAATTCTAGGGATGTGTAGAAAAATGAATACAAATGCAAGCACATAAAGCAGCACAGTCCCCAGGCAGTTGCTAGGAGGCAGTGTGCAGTTGGGGAGATCCCTCCTGTTACACCTGCTGTATATTTCCTACCCTTGAGTTTTTGTGTAGCCTGTTTCAGCACTTGCTAGCTATTATCACAGACCTGGGAGAGCAAAGTGATGCCTAAATAGGAAATAAACTTCTTTAGCTGTGACTGTAGGCATCTCAAAGTCTTAAAAGATGTAGATGCAGATACAATCATGGAGAGAACACAGGATCAGGGAGTCTTATCTCACCTCACAGCAATTATTAGGAAATCCATTACACTTGCCATATCTTCTGTGTGTTATATGATCACTTGTGATCTTGCCAGAACAAAACTTTGTCTTTAAGACTCTCTAGGGTCCTTAAAACAGAAACCCTCTACTGCTGCTGAATTTTGCTTTGGTGAAAGCCATTACTGTAACTGAAGCCTGTGATGTTTCCATTCAAAACACTGACTGGGGAATCCAGATCTAAACCTAAGCTAATGTTGAATTTACTGCAGTCTCTCCATTGACCTCAGGGAGTTCTGGGCTGAACTTTGCAGTTGGAGACTTGTCTGCTAGTGAGCCCACAGGGACTAAGTGCACGCTTGCCACCAGGTCACCTCAGCAAGAGTCTTACTTCTGTGGAAAGGACAAAAAAAAAATAAATTAATGCTAGCATAGACACTCAAGTTTTTTTGTACAGAACATTAAGGGACTATTGTTTATCTTTTCATAAACGAAAGCTTTAAGATTCAGTCAGCTGTGTCTTCTTTAATAACTTTTCTTAGCAAGTCCTTACAAGAATGGTAGGAACACAAATACACTATAATTCAGATAATGGGACATTGCTTAATAATGTTTTAAAGATATTTTGCACAATCTAGTAGCCAAAGAAATTACAGGCAAATGTACCTTTGGGAAATTAAATTTTGCTGTATTGCACAGTTTAAGATGATAAAGGAAGTTGAGCAGCTGAATTTATGTCATCTATTTTTTTCATGATTATTTGTATGGAAATAGATTACTAACCTTGATTAGCTCTCCATCAGCACATAGCCTCTTCAGATTAACTGTTCAATGTCAGAAGAGTGAAACACATCAAATAAAGTTCTGCCAGTAATCTTTCCACTTAAATCATTAAAGTTTTGGGGTGAAAAAATCAACAGACATTGATAAAAAATAGCTTTTTTAGCAGTGTCTATTGATGTCTCTTGATTTTTTTTAAACACATGACAAAAGCAGCTATTACATAACTCTCTGGGGTGGGTTTGTCCTTACTTAGGAAAACAGAACAAGTAGAGTTGGCACATGTGTAAGTGAGACTCTCACACCCATGCTATATGTGGCACTGTTCTCCCTCCAGGATTGCCAGCTGCTGGAGCTGCTGAGAGACCAATCTGAGAAGAAGAGTCAGCACCAAAGCCACAAAAAACAGTAATAATATCAAAAAAGTTAATTGTGCATGCACATTGTGGTGGGTTGTTTTATTGATTTGCATTAGGTACCTTTTCAGCTATCATTTAAGTCTTATCATTTAAAATTATTCCCTTATATCCATAGAAGAGATAATCAAGTGTGCTGGTGAGGAAGGACCAGAGAACACTGCCATGAGCCCTGGTAAAGGATCTTTATATCAAGGGCACTAGGCTGGGGTGTATATTACATCACACATGAGATTCTCTGGTTTTGAGTCAGCCAGTTCTGAAATGTCAGAGCAGTGTGCAGCACTAATTGCCAGCTGAGGCACTAATTGGAACAAATTGCCCTTAGGGGGGAAATTAAAAACAAAAGGATAACCCTTCCCATGATCTTCACCCTGCTGAATGCATTGCCACCCTGGGCAGGGCAGTGGTGGACTCTGAACCAGTGCTGCAATCTGACTGCTCTCAGAAGGTGCTGCAAGGCTGTTCTACAGGAGGCAGAGAATAAGACCATCTTAAACACTCACATTGTTTCTAGGATTATAGGGCTGGAGAGAAAAAAACAAACCTTTGACTTTCTTATCCAATATAAAGATGACAAACAATATGCCACAATAAGTCCCATGGACTTAGCCTTGATCAGTGGTGGGTCTGCCTTGGAGCTGCCTGGCATTGGCTCTGTCAGACATAAGGGAAGCTTCTAGTAGCTTTTCACAGAAGCCACCCCTGCATCACTCCCCACAAAAACCTTGAAATACAAACCCAGTACAAGAACATACCAAGGACACATCATTATGTGTTCACCCTGATTTTATATTCTTCCATAAACAACTACTTGGGCCATTGTCTGAGACAGGAGACTGGGCTGAGTGGACTCTTTGGTCTGACCCAGCTTTGTTATTTGTCTTCTCTTATGTTCTTCTGATGAATTTATTTTCTGCTTCATTGACTCAATCTTCAGTCTGCAGGGCCCATTACCTTGTTAAAAAATAAATTAGATAGACAAATTACTCTTGACAATTCCTCAGGGGCTCTGTTATCCTCTCAGGATGTACAGAGACAGACTGGGATACTTATTTGGGNAAACCCTCTACTGCTGCTGAATTTTGCTTTGGTGAAAGCCATTACTGTAACTGAAGCCTGTGATGTTTCCATTCAAAACACTGACTGGGGAATCCAGATCTAAACCTAAGCTAATGTTGAATTTACTGCAGTCTCTCCATTGACCTCAGGGAGTTCTGGGCTGAACTTTGCAGTTGGAGACTTGTCTGCTAGTGAGCCCACAGGGACTAAGTGCACGCTTGCCACCAGGTCACCTCAGCAAGAGTCTTACTTCTGTGGAAAGGACAAAAAAAAAATAAATTAATGCTAGCATAGACACTCAAGTTTTTTTGTACAGAACATTAAGGGACTATTGTTTATCTTTTCATAAACGAAAGCTTTAAGATTCAGTCAGCTGTGTCTTCTTTAATAACTTTTCTTAGCAAGTCCTTACAAGAATGGTAGGAACACAAATACACTATAATTCAGATAATGGGACATTGCTTAATAATGTTTTAAAGATATTTTGCACAATCTAGTAGCCAAAGAAATTACAGGCAAATGTACCTTTGGGAAATTAAATTTTGCTGTATTGCACAGTTTAAGATGATAAAGGAAGTTGAGCAGCTGAATTTATGTCATCTATTTTTTTCATGATTATTTGTATGGAAATAGATTACTAACCTTGATTAGCTCTCCATCAGCACATAGCCTCTTCAGATTAACTGTTCAATGTCAGAAGAGTGAAACACATCAAATAAAGTTCTGCCAGTAATCTTTCCACTTAAATCATTAAAGTTTTGGGGTGAAAAAATCAACAGACATTGATAAAAAATAGCTTTTTTAGCAGTGTCTATTGATGTCTCTTGATTTTTTTTAAACACATGACAAAAGCAGCTATTACATAACTCTCTGGGGTGGGTTTGTCCTTACTTAGGAAAACAGAACAAGTAGAGTTGGCACATGTGTAAGTGAGACTCTCACACCCATGCTATATGTGGCACTGTTCTCCCTCCAGGATTGCCAGCTGCTGGAGCTGCTGAGAGACCAATCTGAGAAGAAGAGTCAGCACCAAAGCCACAAAAAACAGTAATAATATCAAAAAAGTTAATTGTGCATGCACATTGTGGTGGGTTGTTTTATTGATTTGCATTAGGTACCTTTTCAGCTATCATTTAAGTCTTATCATTTAAAATTATTCCCTTATATCCATAGAAGAGATAATCAAGTGTGCTGGTGAGGAAGGACCAGAGAACACTGCCATGAGCCCTGGTAAAGGATCTTTATATCAAGGGCACTAGGCTGGGGTGTATATTACATCACACATGAGATTCTCTGGTTTTGAGTCAGCCAGTTCTGAAATGTCAGAGCAGTGTGCAGCACTAATTGCCAGCTGAGGCACTAATTGGAACAAATTGCCCTTAGGGGGGAAATTAAAAACAAAAGGATAACCCTTCCCATGATCTTCACCCTGCTGAATGCATTGCCACCCTGGGCAGGGCAGTGGTGGACTCTGAACCAGTGCTGCAATCTGACTGCTCTCAGAAGGTGCTGCAAGGCTGTTCTACAGGAGGCAGAGAATAAGACCATCTTAAACACTCACATTGTTTCTAGGATTATAGGGCTGGAGAGAAAAAAACAAACCTTTGACTTTCTTATCCAATATAAAGATGACAAACAATATGCCACAATAAGTCCCATGGACTTAGCCTTGATCAGTGGTGGGTCTGCCTTGGAGCTGCCTGGCATTGGCTCTGTCAGACATAAGGGAAGCTTCTAGTAGCTTTTCACAGAAGCCACCCCTGCATCACTCCCCACAAAAACCTTGAAATACAAACCCAGTACAAGAACATACCAAGGACACATCATTATGTGTTCACCCTGATTTTATATTCTTCCATAAACAACTACTTGGGCCATTGTCTGAGACAGGAGACTGGGCTGAGTGGACTCTTTGGTCTGACCCAGCTTTGTTATTTGTCTTCTCTTATGTTCTTCTGATGAATTTATTTTCTGCTTCATTGACTCAATCTTCAGTCTGCAGGGCCCATTACCTTGTTAAAAAATAAATTAGATAGACAAATTACTCTTGACAATTCCTCAGGGGCTCTGTTATCCTCTCAGGATGTACAGAGACAGACTGGGATACTTATTTGGGCTTGNAAACAGTAATAATATCAAAAAAGTTAATTGTGCATGCACATTGTGGTGGGTTGTTTTATTGATTTGCATTAGGTACCTTTTCAGCTATCATTTAAGTCTTATCATTTAAAATTATTCCCTTATATCCATAGAAGAGATAATCAAGTGTGCTGGTGAGGAAGGACCAGAGAACACTGCCATGAGCCCTGGTAAAGGATCTTTATATCAAGGGCACTAGGCTGGGGTGTATATTACATCACACATGAGATTCTCTGGTTTTGAGTCAGCCAGTTCTGAAATGTCAGAGCAGTGTGCAGCACTAATTGCCAGCTGAGGCACTAATTGGAACAAATTGCCCTTAGGGGGGAAATTAAAAACAAAAGGATAACCCTTCCCATGATCTTCACCCTGCTGAATGCATTGCCACCCTGGGCAGGGCAGTGGTGGACTCTGAACCAGTGCTGCAATCTGACTGCTCTCAGAAGGTGCTGCAAGGCTGTTCTACAGGAGGCAGAGAATAAGACCATCTTAAACACTCACATTGTTTCTAGGATTATAGGGCTGGAGAGAAAAAAACAAACCTTTGACTTTCTTATCCAATATAAAGATGACAAACAATATGCCACAATAAGTCCCATGGACTTAGCCTTGATCAGTGGTGGGTCTGCCTTGGAGCTGCCTGGCATTGGCTCTGTCAGACATAAGGGAAGCTTCTAGTAGCTTTTCACAGAAGCCACCCCTGCATCACTCCCCACAAAAACCTTGAAATACAAACCCAGTACAAGAACATACCAAGGACACATCATTATGTGTTCATCCTGATTTTATATTCTTCCATAAACAACTACTTGGGCCATTGTCTGAGACAGGAGACTGGGCTGAGTGGACTCTTTGGTCTGACCCAGCTTTGTTATTTGTCTTCTCTTATGTTCTTCTGATGAATTTATTTTCTGCTTCATTGACTCAATCTTCAGTCTGCAGGGCCCATTACCTTGTTAAAAAATAAATTAGATAGACAAATTACTCTTGACAATTCCTCAGGGGCTCTGTTATCCTCTCAGGATGTACAGAGACAGACTGGGATACTTATTTGGGCTTGGTTTTGTCAAAATCTCATTCTTTTCTATGGAAAAAGCAAAATTCAATTTTACTTTAGATATGTAGGTTATAGGACTATGGACTATTCTGTATTTCCTCTAATTTCTATTTTAAATCCATCAGACTTTTCTTTGCAATTATTCTTATTTATCCTCTAGATAAAAAGTGCTAAATTATTGCTTAAACAGTTGCTAAATTCAGTAAAGAATTGGCCTTACCATTTAGTGACTTGGCTAGGCTGACTATCTAAAAATGATGGTGTGTGAGTTTCATTGGAACCTAAATAATATTGCTGAAAAGCAGAGTGTGAATCATTTAATCATTTTAAATTCTCTGAATCTCTAGTTAGATTTGAAGTGCTGCTAAAAGTCTTGACTAAGTCCAAATTCAGCAAGTTAGGGGGATTTTTCGTGAGCATTGGACATTCTCTGCAGCCTGGATGGTCTCATTCAGGTACAGTTGTGTAATAAAAGTGTAAGAACAAGTGCTGCTCACCCTGTGTCCTGGGCAGGCCTCAGAATTGAATATATCAAGTCTCTCCAGTGCTTATTTTGCAGGAGCTCACTCCACCCCTATGAAAGTTGTGGTGCAAACATGTGGCAGACTCTTTCCGTGTTGCTTTCATGAATATTTGCTCTTGTTTTCTCACTATGCATATGTTAATGTGGGTGAGAGCAGGGAAGGAGTTTGTATGCACACTTCCTGAAGTCGCAGTGCCTTCAAAACAAGTGTGTTTTTTGAGGTCACCAAAAAAAAGATCAAAGTGGTGGTACTCCTCCTTGCCCAAAATCCACACCCCACTGAGGACAACATACACCTATTTTTACACTGGCTCCACATCGTCTGAGGAGCTTTTGGCACCTCAGAGTTGCCCAAGTTGCAGCTCTGTGTGTCCACCCTCCTCAGAGCCTGAGTTTGGCCTGGCCAGGAATCCCACATGATGCTGCATGTGCTGGGACCATCCCTTCTGTCCAGGTGCTTGGAGGTGGCTGAGCCAAGCACATGTAGAGCTTCTCTACATTGCAGAAAAGAACATTCTTCAGGATCATTTAAAGCACAGCACAGAGATGATGGTTTCCTTCAAACGTGTAAGGAGCAAGCCAGGGAGTGAGCAGTTTGGATCTGTCAACTATGCCTTTGAGTTCAACCTAAAATATAATTATAATACTGTATCTATAACCACCATTGGCTTCAGCAGATCTTCACCAATTCAATTTTCAGCATATTTTCTCCTTTCTTTCAGTATCTTTTTTTTTTTTTCCTATTCATATCTTGCAAAAATGTGGAACTTGTCTATATCAACACTGTTATTAATAGCTTGATCATGCCATTTAGGATATTACCATAACATAAATGATATATTTCTACATAAACACTAAGTTTTACAGAAAACCACAAATCTGAATCCACCATTTTTCATTGTGCAGCTTCAATAAAACTGAAAAGTTAAAGACTTTTCGTTCAAGGGCAAAAATTGTCTGAAGGAGAAAATAATGGATGTTTGTTCTGTAAGTTAATGATTAAGCTTAAAAGATTGAATTATAAAGTTAAATATCCTTAGAAGAACTTAATGAATCTCAGATGCTTTTGAAATTGAAAAAAATCCTACAAAAAACCACAAAACCCCTAAAAACAAAGACCAATATTTGGACTAACTCAGAGCCCTGGTATCAATTCAGTGTTGGGAGGCTGATTTGCCAGTTCATTTAGACATGTTTGTTGTTTTAGTTTTGCTATGCTTACCTGAAGGTAGAAATACACAATATCAACAGCAGAATTGTCACTCTATTTCTCTCTTGTTTGTGTCTGTTTTCTTTGTTGCTAGACAGCACATTACTTTTTTTAGTTGATTTCCCCTAAAAACTACCACTATAGCAGATAATATTAGAGAAAGTAAAATAACATACTGTCTCTTTTGTCCTAATAATGAGAAGGTATTTGTCTGGATAAGGTCACAGTTGCTTCTAAGTATAAATTACTTAATTGTTTTCAGTAGGGCTGTTGTGAGCTCCAGGACTGGGCAATCTAATCTAAAGCAGAGCTCTCCATATTTGAAGGAATGTTTCTGGGGACAGTCTTTGCAGGATATAGGAACTTTTAGGGGCTGGACAGCTTGAGTTTTATTAACACTTTTTATTCTCTTTTTGAAGAGAACCTGGATAATAACAAAACATTTTACCAACATCATTTTCTATGACTGTGTACTTTTAATTCTTCATATTATCTAGGCAGAGAAGAGACCACTGCCAAAACAAAAGTTGTCTTCTCAAAAGCTGAATGCACCAGTTGCAAACATAGTTTGTGAGATGTTTAATAACACCCTGGGTTTTCTTTTAAAAATATTTTATGCTATTTATATTATCCCTGTAGTAGCAAATGTCAGGAAATGTATTATTCTAATGATGCATTTCCAATGGAAACGGGGGAGAGTGGCTCCAGTTAGTGCCACCTGCACGTGTGCCTGCTGCAGTTGCATTGCTGTGCAGTCACAGGGCAGCTCCATCTGTCCAGACAAAAAGAAATTTAATTCCATTTAAGTTTGTGTATACCTTGAATATGGATGGACAAGCCTGTGTGCACAGCTTTGCAAAAAGCTCTTCCCTCTGTGTAAACACTCTCCTGCAAAGTCAAACCCAGAGGCCAGTTTGGTCAAGATTCTTACTGGTTTAACAGAAAAATTGTGCTGAAGATGTTTTTTTAATGGACATATCTGTGGACAGTCTGACCTCTGCTTTAATCTGACTTGTATCAACTAACAAACACACAACTTCTGTGGGAAAACGAGCCCTGGTGCTAAACAAATCTTGTGCCCGTGCATGGAGTTTATAGAAAACTATGCAGCAGGCTGCATTAGTTACAGTGCAATCAAGGATTCACTGAGAGGGAGAAAAGGACTTGTCCTTATGTGAACTGTGCATAAGATGCCTTTGAGTCCTGGTGGGGGCTTTTGTGGTGACACAAACTGAGGGAATGTTGAAGACAGAACTACAACAGAAATTTATGTAAGTTGCAGGAGCATATTTGCAATTATTACTTAATTTTTAAAATATCCTTTCTATTAGCCAAATGCATGCCACAGTCCTAAGATGAGCAAATGCCAACACTGCAAGAGTATATTTAGCATGCACAGCTATGCTAATAAACAGTTATCCAAAACATAAAGCACATGGGGGGTGGATTTCAGGGAGGGTGGCTGTTTTGGTTGGGGTTTTTTTTTCATGTTTTGCTTCTGAAAAACTAGAATAAAGCTCTTGGGAGAAAAAGATGGCTTGCTTAGAAGCTTTTTCCAGGGCAAGCAGTACCCACACAATCCTATACCTGCAAACACAGAGAGATATCCACCTTGCCCTATCTCAGCTCCATTATGTGCAGCTCCAGTGGAAGAAGGTCTGTGGAACAGACTTTCCCTGGGCATGGAGGGAAAGCAGGAACAGAAATAAATATTGGAATCAATATTCAAAACCTGTCTGCTTAGCATTGATTTTCAAGTGGCTTTACTTCCAAATGCTTGTACATGTTTACATTATGGTGTTGGACTTTCTTTATTTGTCTCAGTCTTGAATCATGCTCTGTCTTTCCTCTCTGCCTCTATTTATTTGGTCCTTACATCCCTCCAGTTTGGGGCTTTTGTTTTGTAAATATGATAGTAAATTTACATGTGGGAGCATCTATGACTTCATTAATTATGCTTTTGGTGCTCAGCAANTTTTTGTGCTCAGGAATATTAAAATAACAATTTTTTGTTTTTTTTTTTTTTTTTTTTTTTTTTTTTTTTTTTTGGTTGTTGTTGTTTCAACTTCCATGTGTTCAAATTGGACATCAGCATGGTTGGAGTCCTTAGCAGGCAATCCCATTTCTCCAGCAAGGATGCCTATTTTGTCTGAAATATGTGATGCTAGAAAGGTTTGTTAGCGTATACAGCCAGGAGACAGCCAGGATGCCATCTATGGTTTGAGCTGTAGCTGATTATCTTATACAGCAACTACAACCCAAGAAATGTTGTTTAAATGCCTCAAAGTGCATCTCTAGCATGCTGCAAGGCATTTACATATCTGCAACTCCTGTAATCATCAGCAGAATATACATCTATGGTGTGCTTCACTCTTGGCATGATACATTGACTAGGGATTTATAACTAAAAGAGCAAGGATTTCTTTATAGGTATTGCTGAATATATGCTGAGATCTTATTTTTTACTGTGTTTGCTCATATCCTGTGCATCTTGATGTACAGCTTCAAGAGCAAAAAAAGGAATAATGTATAGCTGAAATGCCTCAGCAACACTGAAAGGGTCTGGAAAGCTGCAGCAGCACATAAATAAAGAGCAGCCCACCACTCTGTGCCAGCTACTACTTAGTTGGGAAACTATGTGATGATTAAACAATGAAATTAAACACATAGAACCTGGTACATTTAAATATTTAAATGCCACTTTTCATAACAAATCAGACTAATGCATAACTGTGAGTCTGACCTTGCTCTAGGACGGCCTATAAGACTGCAAGCAAGAGCTAACTGTGCATTCCTCCACATCTTCAGTTGAGATCTGTGCTCTCACATAAAGGCAGGGCCCACCACATGAGGTCTTTATTGTGAAACACCTTTGTTCATATACATTTATCAGAGGCATGACTTTAATTTTTAAGTGAAAGGATTGTGCTTTCTTATAAATCTAAAGCAACTCAGTAGTACTACAGGAAAATGTCAGTATGGTTTCTTGATGGCTGCTGCTTCAAATTTCCTCCTACTATTTCAGCTACAATTTACATTACTTTATTGAATAGCTCCATAGATTTTTCAGCAGTTACCTCCCTTCTTCATCTGCCTTTCAGGTGAGATTCATGGCAGAAGTTCCACTCAGATGTCCTTCAGGAAAGAGGGTTACAGGTTGAAGGAAACCTCCAGCAGGAGGAAAGCTCTGTACTAGCTGTGTAATTAATGTGTTTGCAGCAGAAGCTTATACTCCAAAAGGGGATGGTCAGCAGGAGTCCATTCAGTGGCATACTGAGCAGTAGTTCTCAAATTTTTAGTGATGTCAGCTAATAGCTGTTTGTAAGATGTTAGCTCCTCCTTGTTTCAGTGTCAAAACTGTAATAGAAGATGCATGTAAATACAGTAAGTACTTTCCTAACATTAATTTCCCTTGAAAGCTATTGCATGACCTTAACAGTATTGTGCAGGCACTGAGAGGGGAGCTTGCTGCAGCTTATGGTATGTCTACAAGGGAAAAATAAGTGCTTTGTGAACAGCTAAGCTCACTTAACTAACAGGTTAAAACAGTGAGAAAAACAAGATAACTTGTGGTCTAAGTCTGGATTATAGCTCAAGTTCAACTCAGCAGCTTCCACAGAGCTCCAGGTGTTAAGCAGAGCTAAACCAGACTTGCACTGTCACTGTCTTAGCCAGAGCTTTGTGTAAGTGGGAGGGAAACAGCTCAGTCTGGGACTGTGCTGCTCTAAAGGTCACTCTGCCTTGCACAGGCAGCCTGCAGCAATGTGAATTCCTGAGTCAAGATGGTCAGGAAATTTTTTTGAGATAAAACTACCATTGAAACCATGGGTTTTTTAAAAGGAAAAAAAATTCAGCAAAAAGGTGTCATTCTCACAGAAGTTCCTTTTCATGGGGGCATTTTCTCTGGGAGGTAATTTATCTTGATGGAAGTTTTTTAACCAGCTTTAATCCTAAAAACATAGTATTTGTGGAACAGACATGCAATGGCCTTTGGGGACTACTACTGTAGCCTCATCCTGACACCTGCACATCATCTGTCTGTTCAGATTTTGCCCCAGGGAAAATATTTGCCCCTACATGCAAACCTAAGAGTTTAAAAGGATTTTCTGTCACGGATGTTCTGGCTTACAATTCCAACTCATATTTTGGAAATCTGTCAAAGTAAATATTAAGTGCATGCTAAGGTCTACTGACATATCCAGCTTCAGCTGCATCACTCTTTCTTCATCAGTTATTCTTGTGGAGGGCTTGAGTGTGTGTGATTGTGTGTATCTAACAGTCCATCCATCCATCCATCCATNTTCTGTTTTATGATTTCAAAGTAGCAAAGATGTTTTTACCTTTATCCATTATCAATTAATTCTGATTTATTTATCCATTTCACCAATTCTTAACAGTAGACTTAGAACAATGGTCTACCTTCAACCTTTTAAAAAGCTGTTCTTGTAATGGTGTAGAAAAAAAAGGGGCAGAATTAGTCCATAAAGAACAGGACTAAGTGCTGCATCATGGAGATCACCCAATGGCACCAAGACTGCAAGGCAGGGCTGTTGGGCAGCAGGAGTGGAGGGATGTGTCAGTGTGGCTCAGGCTGTGCTCCTCTCACCTCTAAGCTGAGAAGTCATGTTCAAATCTCATTTTCTGAACAATTAGTGGCTTCATCTCTCATACAAGACATTGACCAACTCTGGAAGTTGAAGATTTCAGGGCATATTTTGGGAAGAAAAATAGAATAAAGGGGAATGCCTTGGCCAACATCTCAGTCTTCAGCAGAACTTGTATAAAAACAGTGTGATTAATGCTAAGTGCATAAGAGCTGCCACATTTGCCTCTGCAAGCAGAAGGTCTCCTGCAAACCTGCTTTTTATTTTTTCTTTCTGGTTCTGGTTAAAAGTTGCAAATTCTCCTTAACTGCAGGACAAGCATGATAAAATATGTTGCTGCTCTAATGTTTTACAAAGATTATCTTGACTTATGAATAAGTTTTCACTGCCAATTTTAAATTGATATAATTTAAATACNATCCATCCATCCATCCATCCATCCATCTTATCTGTGTATTTTTCCCTTTCATAAAATAAATACATACATATATTGAACACTGTTTTCACTTTCTGTTCACATCAACATGAAAAAAATATCCACATAGGTGGATAATATGGCTTTAGAGATGGCTAAGATAGAAACTATTTTCCATTGTAAATTACTGGTATANGCTGTTGGGCAGCAGGAGTGGAGGGATGTGTCAGTGTGGCTCAGGCTGTGCTCCTCTCACCTCTAAGCTGAGAAGTCATGTTCAAATCTCATTTTCTGAACAATTAGTGGCTTCATCTCTCATACAAGACATTGACCAACTCTGGAAGTTGAAGATTTCAGGGCATATTTTGGGAAGAAAAATAGAATAAAGGGGAATGCCTTGGCCAACATCTCAGTCTTCAGCAGAACTTGTATAAAAACAGTGTGATTAATGCTAAGTGCATAAGAGCTGCCACATTTGCCTCTGCAAGCAGAAGGTCTCCTGCAAACCTGCTTTTTATTTTTTCTTTCTGGTTCTGGTTAAAAGTTGCAAATTCTCCTTAACTGCAGGACAAGCATGATAAAATATGTTGCTGCTCTAATGTTTTACAAAGATTATCTTGACTTATGAATAAGTTTTCACTGCCAATTTTAAATTGATATAATTTAAATACTTTCAGAAGATTTCCATTCCTCTTAAAGACAACAGTCTGTGGCCTGAACTTACTCTCTTCAAACTCAACATTGCTGCTCTGATAATCTCTGTAAAGACAGAATGGTATTTACTGTTCAAAGATGGAAATTTTGAGTGAAATCTAAAGCTTTTCTTGTTCCTCGTGCTCTTGAAATTTGATGTAGCTAATGCTGGAGGAGCTTAAGTGGCCAAGTGTAGTTGGATTTTCAGAATTATACTCTTCCAGTAAAATATATATTTGGAAAATCACTATGGCTTTGCTAACATGTTCTTAAGCACATTGGAGCTCAGACTGCAGCTCACACAGTTCCCATGCTGATCACATATGCTTCAGACAGCACATAAAGAAACTCCATTAGAAGCAAACATTATGATAAACATTTCTCTTAAGCCATATAAAAATTCACTTTTCCAAGTGAAGTTGGACTGTGGTAGCCACTTGGGGCAACCAGCAGCAGCTCCTGGAGGGGGAAAACACCCTGAGCAACCTCCTAGCCTTGTCCTTGCAGGAGTGAAGTCTCTAAAAAGTAGGAAATAAATCATTCAAATGGCAAAAAGTCACACTCCTAAAATGTAGGAAGTACAGAGATGAAATACATCCACTCTGAAGAAACACCCAGCAGCTGGGTGCTGAGCTGTGAGTCCTTAAGGTTTGTGATGGGACTTAGGAGGAAAAGTCCTTACATAGCAGTCTACTTTTCCTGTGTTCTTCTCCTGTCTGTCTTTATTTTGTATTTCCTCTGTAACATCCATATTCTTTTTCCTGTCACAGTTCATTCTCTTCATTCATTTGCATAGAAATACAGGTGATATGCAGGTCAATAAATACTTTGCTATTAGAGATATATAAATCAGGGGGCTTGGTTTGGGTTTTATTATTTGCAGAATTTCATCAATTACTAAAATGACTGGTTGTAAAGCAGTGAGAATAACTGGAGTGGACAATGATTAGGTCCTGAGTGTTATTGGCATTTAAATAACACCTACACTTCTTAAGGTAAAGCTACAGGAGAAGTAATGAGATGTGAGGGTGAGCTGTCATATAAACCCCAACAATCACCCAGAGCAGAGAGATGATGGGAGACAACTCACTTGGAGAGTTGAGCCCCAACCCTCCAACTTGGCATCTGCTGAATGATGAGAGCTTTGCTGGAGCTGAGGTATTTCATCCAAGACTGCAAAACTATGAAATCTGCAGGGTATTGTGACCATGGGCAATAGAGGGAAAGTAAGAGAGGAACATAATGTAATCTGCCTCCCAGACTGTGCTTTAGAGTGAAGTAATATCACAACTTTGCCACCCACAGCTTCCTCTCTACTTGCCAATGAAATAAAAAAGAGGTAATTTGCCAAGGTTGTGAAAATGTTATTGGATCACTGGGGATGTATCATTATTATGAACACAACTGGTTGGGGAGATCCATGGTAAGTCTTCAGAATGAAAGGATTCTTTTTTTTAAGGCTTTTTTGAAAGTCCTAAGGGGGGATTTCTTCCTAGACTGGCACCACCTTCCTTATTCATCATGAAGCCCCTGGGATGCAAAGGCAGATACGAGCATTGCTTGAACATTTTGCATTGCCATGAAAAATGACTGTTTAATGTGTATTTGTAGACTGAAGCTGGAAACACCTCCTAATTAGACTGTGGCTAAGTAGGCCAAAATATTTTTGTTGTGATATTTGAATGTTGCATTTTACGGAATATTTGTAAAACAAAAAAGGAAGATGTTACCAGAAAAGGGGGTAGGGACAGAAAAACCTCTGCTGATTTGGAACTGCCAGACAGAAAGGCAATTATCAGAGCAGACTGTGGAGATGTGCCCCTGCAGGAAGCCTTAAGGGCATGCTTTGACAGTGTGTCAGAATCAGAGGAGTATCTGCTTGGTGCTAATTCCTCTCATTGTAGTTGGCTTGCATATAGACTTTAAACCAACTGCTGAGTTTAAATTAATATGTCAGTTTTGAAAGTCGAAGTAAATCATCTGTATGACTATATATAACTCTATATAACTCTTTTAAATTTTCCATAAAGATATTCTTAGAAGTATTTTATTTGCTTTAGGTTGCTCATTCAGGACAGTCCAGCATATCCCAGTAATGAATACAAGAAGGACATGACCAGTGGACTGCTGGATGTCAACAGCAATGAGATAAATGATTTTGCCTGTGATTCTGACTGAGTCTTGGCTTCTCAGGAGTCAGGGAAATAAACTGAAATGGATCAAGGACCTGTGCTATGGGATATTTCAGATATGTGATAATTCTGCCATAGATTTATCATTATTCCTGGGATTGTTCTACATCAAGTTCATCACTGATTCTTCTCCACATTGATGTAGGAAGATTAGGGCTTCTTTCCTGAGAAAGCTGAGGAGTTAGACATTGAATGGCATTTTTTCCTTTAGATCTGCACCTTTGTGCTTTAGAGGTGGAAGTACTGGGAAAAAGATTCTTAGAACACATTGGGAATTATAATGGAGGGAAAGCAGAGTTTTGAGATGTAATCAGTGTGACTGCAGGGAATCTTGGAGTTCAAATCAATACCACGAAGAGTGCTAGTTGTTGGGCCATAGGCATTGTTGGTGAAGATCTGCTTTCAGTGAGGAATAATGCAGCACCCAGACGTGCACTAATGGAAAAGGATCAAAAGGGAATAGATGTCAGCCAGTTTTATTTAATCAGCAAACATCTGAGATTTTACAGATTGCAACATGGAAGTAAATGCTGAACCAGGAGTAGTTCTACAGGTAAAATCATCGTGGCTAGAGCTTGCCTACCTAGATGTAGCAGTAGCCACAGAAGATTTGCTAAATGCTAGCAGTCCTCATCATTATTCTGGTAATGTCTTGTAAATATGCTGATCTTTATTCATCTCCATACCATAGAAACTATAGCTGTGCATGCAAACAGGCTGCTGACAATCCAACTGACAAGGTATCTTTCTGCTTCCACTGTTTACAGTCTACAGCCCACAAATTCTGGTACATTTACTCCATCTATCAGGAAACCTGTCTTCATATCTCAGTTTATACAGCTACTGCTCAGGATCAGTCTTAAAAATCTCCTTCAACTTGCCATTTTTTCCCCAACTTTCTCTAGATCCCTGAATGCCTGGATGCCAAAAGGCTGGCTTATCAATCAAGGCAAGGCTGAGTATATCTCATATCCCAGTTCAACAGTGTGGCCAGGATGGAAGGCATCAGAGGGCTGAAGTGTAGGAGTGATTATGTCTGGCTTTCAGGGAAAATGCAAAGTCCACATTAAAAATCAGCAAAGACATACTCACATAATAGAAATTCTGGAAACTTTCTCTAATCTGAGTCTTAATGAAGACAGACTTGATCCACAAATCCATCTGGAATAGTTGCTAAAATTTAAATCTGAGGAAGCCAACTCAAATAATGGCCCTTAAAAATAAATAATTTTCTCCTTCTTATGAACAGCAGTTGCTGAGTCATTTTTTGAGTCACTATTGTCATAGCTCCATGGAAGCAAGTGATGCTTCTCTGCACCAGAGGAATACACAATACCTTCAGCAGTAGTATCTTTTGAAGTAATGGTTCTTCACTCAAAGACTTTTTCCTTAATGGACCCCTCTGCAATAAAACTCATATTTGGAATGCTGGAAAAACTTTGTTATACCAAAGATACTAAAAAAATTCACCAGCTCTTTCCAAAGAGAACTATCCAAACCTCTGCAGTGAGCAAGCACTTCCATGCACCATAGTCTAAAGCAGGATCTTCCTTTACTGACAGTTACTATGGTATTAATATTTTAACAGATGTAGGACACCACCAGTAAAAAGGGGTATTATTATTATGACAGCTCCCTTGAACACCTCTTATATACTATGTAAGGAAAATGTCATGGAGAAAACTAGACTGTGATCCATTTTACAGCATCCCCAGTGCTTCTGAGCACTCCTCACATTATACTCATTATATGGATGCTGTTTCTAAATAAACTTTGCCAGTCTGGGTTATTTTAGCTTATACTTGATTTTCTAAAACCTCAGAATTTTTTACATGCTCTTTACCACTAACTGAAACTATTTGAAACTTAACCTTCTTTTGTGTGTGTCTTCAGTTTTACTTTTGTCACTGTTTTTTAGAAGTTCTCTGTAAGCTTATTTTGGTTTTGGATTGGTTTGGTTTGGGATTTTTGGGGTTTGTTTGTTTGTTTTTTAAAGCACAGCTTTTGAGACATTAGATTTTTAACCTGATTTTTCAAGCCTCTTCCCAAGGATTTAATAGACATGATCTTTCCTAAAGACATTATCAAATGTTACAGAGGCTGCTGTTTTTATTATTTACATGAGATTTTAAAAGTTACATGAAAATAATTTTTTTATTAGTCAAGTAAATGACCTCTTCTAAATTATTCATCATGAGGGCATTAACACATACTTTTGTTGCCAGCCCTCTCTGTTCTGAGCTGGAAGAATCTATTTAAAGTGAGCTGGAGTTTAAATGCTTTCATTGTTAGCCTGAAAAGTTTGTGCCTTGGGACAGCAGCAAATTGTTCTGCAACACTACAAATGTAAGAAGACTAAGGGTGATTTATTAGGACCATTTTTAAAGGAAAACATGTTTTTAGATTGTTATCATTCACTTAGAGTTACTTCTGTAATGTCTTATTTGCTTCTAAAAAAAATGAAAACAAGTATTTTCAGTTCTTTAAAAGTGAATTCTTCTTGCATGTAAGACCCAGGATAGCTGGTTTATATCCACCGTAGACAAATGAATGTCACATAACAAAATAAAGTTTAAAACTGCCTCCTTTGCTCTATCAATTGCATATCATCAATGAGACCCTTTGCAGGCTGAGGTGTAATTGGAAGAACTTGATTCACTGTCCAGCATTTACAGGCATGCAAATAAAATGCAATGGGAATGTTTAAAGTTATCCCACCAAAAGCCCAATACTTGCATTCCACTCTTCACCTGCATTTGGTTTGCTTAACTGTGAAGTGGGGGATATTGAATTAATGGATTTTAATGGATTAAAAATAATGGAAAAGCAATTATTTTTGTACTGCATGGAATTGTAAATAAACATGGTTATTTCATGAGAAACCCATGTGATTCTTAAATCTGATGCCAAAAAAAAAATTTGCAGTTGCAGAATTGGAGGAAAATAATCCTAAATCTTTATAAAAATTTTCCTTTTAAACTACTTAATAGACAGCAAATAGGAGAGTACCTGCTTCAAAAACAAAAGACCTGCCAAAGCTCCCAGCTAGAGCAAGGTTAACACATGATTACAATCTGTTTACTGGGACATGATAAAGTCATCTAAAAAAACCCACAAAGTACTGAAAACTTCTCATTTGCTTTGGATACTTATCCTAAACATAATATAAGATACATTTTCTTTTTCATTTCCTTATTTAACATGGAAGAAATAATGAAAATTTTGAAATTGTTGCTCTTTTGTTTTTGTTTTGAGTGCTACATCCATAACCATTGCACTGTGTCTTTGGTTACATTAATGTAAATATCGTAGCTAATTTCCTGGCAGTCATTTCACAAGCAAAGATGTCCACACCTGAGCAGCAAAATTGTTTGTTATAATGACAGACACACATGCCAGGAAGCTAACCCATCTTCTTGCACCACCTTCAGCCCTGTGGGTACTGAAATGCCCAGTTCCACTGTTTATTACATCCTTTCATCCCCTTAAAAATGAAGGCTCCTGCTTAATTGAAGTAGAGGCCTTAATAAGTATATGCTTACTTAATAAGAGGACATGTAGGCATATGCATACCTGCTAGGCCTTACAGGTTTCAGTGGGACCAATTGTATGATTGCACCTCATTATATTGATTAACACTGTGTGGAAACAAATGTTCTGCAGATTTCTTTACAGTCCTGCTCTAACTTCATTAAAATGAACACATGCAGTCCCTAGAAGGTATGACTACACCATGACTAGCCAAGGAAGATGACTCTTCCCTCACACAGCCATTGGGTGCTGTGTGACACACATTGGGTGCTGTGCCTTCAGTGATCCTTCCAAAGCAGGTGTCATAGCCAGCAGACAGATGTCATTAGATGCTGGCAGATAGGGTGTGCACAAAAGATGTCCTGAGAACAAGCACAGTGTCTTGAACTCTGTGCTCTGCCTTGCCTCTAGGCCTGATCTCTGTTGCTGTCTTTTGTTTCCCCATTCAGGAGCCAGCACGCATCAGTCATAACTCTGGCCCAAGCCACCTGTCCTTCCTGCTGCTCTGTCTGCTCCTTCTCCTGGACCCACCTCATGAACTGCACTCCCTGGTTTCCTGGCTGTAAGTTCAGCTACACTCCTGTCAAGGTGCGTGCAGGCTCCCCGGCTCCTTGGTGCCAAACCCTCCCTCCACGCTCGCCTTGTTCTGTTAGGCTAATGGATATTCTGTCTCTGGGTCTTGATTTCAGATTGCCTTAATTACATCATCTGGCTCCTGCCTCCACCCAGACTCCAGCCTGAGGCCTCACTATGGGGCCTGCAACACCCATGTCCCGTCATAACAGACCACAGGGACAGGTGCAGGCAAACAGCAGCTTGTTTCACTCGTGCTCCAAGCTGGGCAGAAACAAGCTAGCTTGGGTCTAGGAGCTATACACCTATATTACCCAAAAGGAAGAGCTCTTTTATTTACAGACAAGACATACAGCAGCTTGGAGAACAGACAAACCGAATCCAGCTCTGTCTATACTTGCTTGGTTAGCCATACTGTTTAAACCTATACTAACTTTTAGGGTACAGAGTGAATTTAAATACTAAATAGAAATAGACTGTGCAGATGTCTCAAAGGTTTGTCTAAATGTTGAGCAGCATCTCCTGTGACATAGAGGTAGACAGAAGTCTACTGTACTGATCAGAGGGTACAGAGGCAGAAAGATTCCACCTAAACTTTCTAAAAGCTGGTTTTAGCTTACCCAAGATTATTTATGTTCACCAGGTGAAGCACAGCAACTGCATTTAATTACATTTGGGTATCAACCAAATTCTAGTCTCAAGTAAATTTTTGTGAATTAGTTGCCTCTATTTATTTCAGTAGAGCTTGTTTGGACTTTCTCAAACCCAAATCTTATACCTAAAGTGTTAAAATATGAAGTTTAGGCCATTACAAGTGAAAATAGTTCTATACCAACTGATGATTTGATCCTGTGTAACTTCCATCCTAGCAGCTGAAACATCATCAGATACAGAAGATGCCAGAAAGATGTACTTGAGCTCCCTTAAAACTGACTAGTTTGGCTACTAGTAGTAGTGTAGCCAAAGCTGCATAAAACTCAAACTAAGATGGGCTAGATTTAATTTGGACTTTTAGAATTTTGCAGATTAGGCTGAGATTTGTGCTTGCATAGCTTGTACCCAAGCCAGGTGACAAACCTAACAAAGCCACTGTACACTGGGAATCATTAAAGCAAATATTGAATCTACATGGTGCCTATTTTCTGTTTTAAAAGTAAATGAAGCATTTATTAACTTCCAAATTATTTCTAATACCCCAGAATAGTGGTACTAGTGCGACCGCTCAGGAGCACTGTACAACGTGAGCAGCAGTGGCAGGATCTGACCATAAATGCTTTCTGGCATGTGACAGAGACAGAGACTTCTGTGCTTTTGTTTCTAGGTAACTGCCTGGTTTTGTTTAACCATGTTTTGATGATGGTATGGAGCTCGTTTAACACAGTATGGGCCAATGGCATGCTTTATGTTATATTTAGCTTTATCTCTGTACTCTGAGGACCGTGTGGGGTAATTGCTTCTTTAAGGCCCAATCCTCATCTTCTGTCTAAAGCTAAAGTGTGAATCTGTGGGAACATTATATAACAGGGGAATGAGATTCCAGATCTGCTATAATATGTTTAACCTGAATAAGTGGTTGGGCTGGAAATTGTCTGTGTGTTGTATAACACCACAATAAGTTAACATGTAATTACAGTTCAGATTTTGGAACCGTTGCTGGGAATCATTTACTTGCAAAAGTGACTTTGGTGGGATACAGTGGGGTGTTAGTGGGAGCTAATACAAACTCACTGAAACAAGCAGGAGTTCCTAAATTGAGCATTGACGAAATAAATAGCTTAAAGAAAAATTAATTAATGCATCTAGACAGAGCAAATATCTAGTGTGACTTACATATGTATCACCTATACAAATATACTTCCAGAAAAAAAAAAGTCATTAGAACTACTGCACATGTTTTGGGTATAAAGTGCTAAGAAATATGTTTTCTTTTGTGCTTATTTTCTTATTGCTGCTTCAGAGAAGTGTATTATGTAATGGTAAGTGGACGTGGTTGCAGAATATTCCCGATTTGTGTAGGGAAGATTTAATATTATGCACTATTTCAAAATTATACAAAACCTAAGTTTTTAAAATATAGGAGCCCACAGAGCTAAACCACTGATATTTCAGCACAGAAATCACTTTAGTGTATTCTAACACAGAAGTGTCTGGTTTTTTCAGAGTGCTCCTTGCTCTATCAAAATTCCCACTGAAGAAGAAATTATAGTTCTGGGTACTTATCTCCAACAGACTTTTATATCTTTATTAAGCCTTTGATTTAAATCTCTGAAATCTTAAACTGGGGACACTGGGACTGATAAGACTCTAATTACTGGGATCAAAATAGTTTATTCAGTTCTTGAGATTTAAATACAAACCAAGGTCAGAAATGCAAAATTAAGAGCTTTGAGTTACTTATCCCATGTAAAATCAAGATTCAGATGAAGTGACAGATATGTTCCTGTTTCCTATTATTCTACTTATCATCCCACAGTCCTAAATAAGTAATCAAATAATGAATAATCAAAATAATTGAAACAATTCAATTTTAAAATTGTATCTTTAAACACTAATTATATACACAAGTCAAAATCTAATTTTACTGTTATTAATCTAGTTGAAATAATGTAGTTTCACATCC
>VYZU01037007.1:7867-33133 GCA_013401355.1 Ceyx cyanopectus
TTTTTTTTTTTTTTTTTTTTTTTTGTACAGGCAAAAGTGAAAATTCAGTGTCTTTTGAGTTTGCTAGTGGCTATTTTGGGTTGTAAAATACCAATGACAGTATATTCTGTAAGTTTTCATTCTGCCTGGCATTAGATGCTGGCAGAGAGTCTTCACTGAAGTAATTGTGGTTGTGTGTTGGCACAGTGTGTAACTGTGTGGAATTTGATTGTAACTTATTTGCCTATTCTGAAATTTTGTTGCTTTAAAACAAAAAATTACCTGTTGTCCACTGGATGTCAAATACTTTCTTATACCTGTTATTTACAGTAGTTAATAATTTGCACTTGAGGGGTATTTTTTGCCTTCTTTTTGGGTTGGTGACTTGAAATTTCAGCTTGGAGGACTGAGTTGCTTTGGGAGAAACTGCTGCCTTATTGAAGCTTAGAACTGTGTTAGCTTCAATGGGAGAGTTTGCTACTTTATGGAAAGGTGTAAGTAAGAAAGTATAGAAACCAATTTAAACTCTGAAATGTGTACCTAACCTTCTGTAAATAGAGATTAATCACTTCAGTAGAACATGCTGTTTTCCAGGATCTACCTCTGAACCTGGAAGTAGAAACAGATCTGAAGTCTTCTACACATTAAATGGCTCATCAGTTGACTCTCAGCCTCAAATGAAAACAAAACCCCCATGGTATATTGATGAAGGTAAAGAGAGATCACAGTCTTTCATGGAGACATACATCTTATTTAAAGAACAAATCAAAACTAGAGTGGATTGCTGCTTTCAATAAAACAAGTAGCAGTTTAAAGTTCAAACCATTAGAATATGGATAAGATACAGAATGCTTCTACATTTAATTTATCAAGCACTGCATTAGTTGTGACTTCTAAAAATCCTTTATTCTTAATAGACACTGATAGATTCCTTGTGTTAAAACTAAAGAGTATGGTGATGGAGCCAGAGGAATAAACACTTTTTTGCTTGCAAATCACGTCTGCAAGCAATTGCTCATTTCTGTGTAAGCTGTGAACCAAACCCTTTCCTCAGTGCACTGACCTGGGAGTTCTTTCTGGATTTACCCATTACAGTCACAATCCCTGGGCCTGTTAACTTGTATTCAAATGAAAGGCCAACATGGGGCTGTAAAGCTCATCAGCTTTTCAGTCTGAACCTTCCTGTAGTTTCTGGCTAAAATCTGCTTTCCCTTGGTTGGAGAACCAACATTTCTGTTGGTTGTGGTGAGTGGTGGGGCCACAGCAGTGTCTCCTCAGCCAGTTCTCTAGTGTTGCCAAGTGGTAACATCTTCCTGCATGTCCCCAGCTGTGAGTGCTTCCATACAGGACACCCACTAAAACAAGTTGCTGCAGATACACTTCATAGGCTTGATAACTCTTTCCTTTTGTAAGATGGGGGAAAATAAGAACATCTGCTGACATCTTTGGTTTGATTTTTTTTACAGTTGCTGAAGAACCTGCAAAATCTCTTACTGATTCATCCTCTGGATTTGGGCATTCTTCCCCACCTCTGCAGCCACCTTTAACAAACTCTGTGTCTACAGAAAACAGATTTCACTCCCTCCCTTTTAGCTTGTCAAAGACATCAACTGCTAATGGTACTATGGGACACAGTCCTCTGTCCTTATCTGTTCAGTCAGTCATTGGTGATGTAAATACCACAGTTAACCAGGAGAGTCCATCAGCAGCAGGCCCAGTTGGGAACTCACATGGTCTTGAAGCAGGTTCCTTGGCTGAAGTTAAAGAAAATCCCCCTTTCTATGGAGTAATCCGCTGGATTGGCCAGCCCCCTGGAGTAAATGAAGTGTTAGCTGGACTGGAACTGGTAAATACCATTTGTACTGATTACATGTTACTGGTTTTGATTCTGAGAGTTTGTGCCTGTATCCTTTGTAAAATCAGTCAGTCTGGAGGGATTTGTCCAGACAGGCTGTTGTTGTTGTTATGACCTCTTAACAGAGCTCCACGCTTAGATAGCCCTGAGTTACGTGGCTGCCCTAGACCTGGCTCTGTTAACGGGCTCTGAGGTGTCCTTGTGTCACAGTGGGTGATTGAATGGGAATAATGCCTTGTTGCAGAATTGTAGAGATCAGAAACACAGTGAATTCTCACTTGAATTTCCAGGAAGATGAGTGTGCGGGTTGCACGGACGGAACGTTTAAAGGAACTCGCTACTTCACTTGTGCTCCAAAGAAAGCTCTTTTTGTCAAGCTGAAGAGCTGCAGGCCAGACTCCAGGTTTGCCTCCCTGCAGCCTGTCTCCAACCAGATTGAACGCTGCAACTCCCTAGGTACCCAGCTTCTGCTTGCTACTTACCACCTGAAACTGACTGGGCTTTGGGCTTCATTTATTCTGCAATATGCTCTTTATATTGAGCAACTGAAAAGCTGTACAGGTATTACTTAGATTAATGAATAGAAGATCACTCTGTACAGAGCACAACATTTATATAGATTATTTTTTTATGTTTTAAAACAAGAAAAAGTTCCTATATTTGAAGAATTTTTATAAAATTAAGCAATCTGTTGGTATGTTGTATATTTTTTACTTCAGAAGTTGTAAAGCAATGGTGCTGAACATGGCATTTGCAGCTCAGCAATATATGGTGGCATTATCAAAAATTAAGACAGTTATTCTTCTGTAATGTCAAATTATTTTTTTCTAAATATTAAAACAAATCAGGGTTACATTGGATGTTCGTGGTGAAAAATTAAGATTTTTTTAATCTAAATTAAAATATTTTAGATTTCCTGGGTCATGTTGAATTGCTTGGGACAAGCAACAAAAAATTAATGCTTGTAAGATAACGTGCACAGGGCATTTATAATGAGAACTTCATTCATACTGGATAAAACTAATGCAATTCTGCAGGCTTCTGCACACTGGAACCTGCACTGTCAGTGGAACAGGCCTTGTTCAGTCTGGGGGACAGTTGGTGTTGGCTATAATGAAATGTTATTCTAGCCCAGAGAGGCAGTGCTTGCACTAAGACAGCAATTAGTTATAAAACATTATTAGGAAAATCTCAAGGGGCTTAACATTTGAGGTTTAAAGTGTCTTTTGAAAAACATTATTTCAGCCTTTGGAGGTTACTTAAGTGAAGTGGTAGAAGAAAACACTCCTCCAAAAATGGAAAAAGAAGGTTTAGAGACAATGATTGGAAAGAAGAAAGGTATCCAGGGTCATTACAACTCCTGTTACTTAGACTCCACCTTGTTCTGGTAAGTTCCCAGTTTGCAGTGGTGCCGAAGCCGGGTGTTTGCCGTGCTGTGTCCCTGTGCCAGTCTCTGCCACGCTGCGGTGCTGCTCAGTGGGGCAAGTTGTGCAGCGTTTGCTGCAGCGCGGGAGGTGCCGGTTGAGTCAAACGGCAGCGGCCCCTGCTGTCCGAGCTGCTGCTGGCTCGGGCCCTGGCCTCCCGGGGAAGGGTGCAAGAGCACACAGGGGGAGGGTGGGAGATGTTTGTTTGCAGAATCCTACCTGAGCAGCTGCTTTTGTACCCTGCTGCAGAAGGGATAGACTGGACTTCTCCTGTTTACTGCAGCTGTTTTCTCCTCTGTTCATAATTAAGTTTTAAAAAATATTAGTTCTTGAATTTTTCCTGTGGTTTCTTGGTTTGTCTTGGGTGACTCAGGCATCTGAATGATTGGATCTCCCAGGACAGAGGCCAGCTTATTTTCTTTCCCTTTTTTTTTTTTTTAGCCTGTTTTCTTTTAGCTCTGTTTTGGACACTGTGCTACTCAGACCTAAAGAAAAGAATGATGTGGAGTATTATAGTGAGACTCAAGAGCTGTTGAGGACAGAGATTGTGAATCCTCTGAGAATGTAAGTAGAAAAGACCATGAATTGGTCTCTGTCTCATGCAACTTTTATACTTTTTTTTTAATATAAAAATCTGCATTAAAAGTTATTTGTGATTAGCCTTTTTTTTTTTAAAAAAAATGGTGTGAATAATGCAGTTGTAGTTCTGAAATTCTGTGGTTTGTTGATGAATAATTAATTACAAAGGGTTTTTTTGATTCCTGGAATAAAAAGTTGGCTGCTGAAGCCTTGTTCTTGTAAGGGTACACGTCCTTTGCCTGGGGTGCTCCCAGCTCTGTGGCATAGGTGGTACAGTGCACACCAAGGAGCAGAGATCTCAGGTGGATGAGAAGAGTGAAATTCTTACCTCTCTCTCCTACCTTCCCACCATGCTTGAAACTTCCTTTGCATTTTTTGTGAAGGTTTAGAGGAAAAGGTCAAATGTTCAAAACTTCAGCTTCTTGGGTCAGCAATGCAGTTTTGTATCTTTTTTTCACAAATAATTTTGGGTTGTTTTTAACAACTTGTATCACAAGTAATTGACAAATGAGAGAACAGTTACCCTGATAAGTTCATGTTTAAAAAGAGCTCTAGGATTTTGCAGGAACATTGAGCACTGCACTAAATTTATACTGCATTAAAAATACTGGAAGCCAGAGTGAATAGGAGTCAATACATAGTTTTGAAGAAATAGTGTACACAGTTAAAGAAGGATCTGAGAGCCTGTTTCAATATTTAAAAGTCTGTTGTGTTTGTTTTTTCTATTTCTGTGACTTGATCACAAACTAGCTAATAGCTTCTTAACCCCATTTATCTTAGATATGGATATGTATGTGCTACGAAAATAATGAAACTGAGGAAAATACTTGAAAAAGTTGAGGCTGCATCAGGATTCACATCAGAGGAAAAAGGTAACTGAGGAGCTTTTCCTTTCTTTGAGATTTGTAAGAGTCATAATTCAAAGTAACTTATATAACTTGCTATGTAATCATACTAGAATGAAACACCCAAATATTTCTCTCTAGCAGAAATACCTTTACCAGAGATTTGAGTGACCACTGGGTGGTAAAAAGGTCTTTTCTGCTTTGTCAGGACTGTGAGGAACTCCAGCTGAACTGTTTCTGCCAGTCTTTTACTGACTGGATTTTTTTTCTTGCCTTCCTCTGCCTGTGTAACTCCAGTTAGGGGAGAGTCAAGGCCCCTTCTCACTGTGATAAGGTCTTTGTCCTCTTCCTGAATGTCACTCTGGTCCCTGAGGAATAATCTTTCCACTACAACACTTCATTGTTACAGTGGTTATTTTAAGAAATAAAATGTGTAAATTGTATTATAAAAATAAATTTCCAACTTTCTGATTTTGTGCTGCATTTAATGATGAATTAGCACTGTATTACGTAGCTGTTTCATTTTTATTTGGGAGAACACTGCTTTCTTTGTAAATGCTAAATGCTGAAAACCAGTGTTTATTGCAGTTAGTGGCAGGAAGAGAAAGATTCCAGAAAACTTGTTGTTGGGGGGAATAGAGCTCTGGGAAGAGCTCTGTCAGAGCCAGAAACTAGAGCTTGGACTCTAGTTTTGATGAGTTTTGTACTATTGTGTGTTTTTATGTCAGTGAATGTCACTGCTTACCACTTCTCTGCAGTTTCACTATTTTCTTTTGAAAGCTTTTATTACTCCTGGAAAAGTTGTGTGGTGCCCAGTGATTCCTCTGAAATACAGAGCAGCTTTTTGATCTTTACTAGAAAGCTTTGTTACCCTGTTGAGCCTGTGCCTTTTGTTAGGGCCATTTGACACCAAAAGAGGAAATAGAGGTTTGTGACATGACAATGTTTACAGTTTGTCATAATTTTACTGTGTTAATAAAGCTGTAAAAGTGACTTTTTTTTCCTATAAAACTGAAATTTAAAAATCATTTTTGAGCAATGTATCTGTTTTTGCATACTAACAAGACTTCTGTATTCTTCCCTCCTGCACCCTCAGATCCAGAAGAATTTTTGAATATTTTGTTTCACCATATTCTAAGAGTTGAGCCACTGTTGAAAATAAGGTGAATCTCTTTTTTTCTTTGTTGAACTCACCTGTTTGTAGAGATTAATGAGAATATCTGCCTTTCAAATTGAGATTGCTCTTACTGCATCTTTGGCTTCTGATTTGTATTTCCAGGATATATTCTGATTCGTATTTACACTGTGACCTATTTCACACTACTTTTCTAGCTCTTTTGGTAGGTGGGTTTTGCCCCACTGGTCTCCCATTGCAAAAGCTCATGAGCAGCATAGTTTCATCAGCCCTGCACAGAAATTCCCTGTCACAGGGCTTTCTACTTGAGAGCCTTACAGTCTTCTGGTAGTGATGCTGGAGAAGGGCTGTCTAAGAGGACCCTACAGCAATTCTCAGTGTGGGCTACACCTTATAGCTACTTATTTCTGGGACAAGCTGCAGACTGCAGAATTGGTGTTCAGCCATGGAAACATATTTGCATTTCTCCTTTAAAGCCAAGGAAAATCATGGTCAGGTTTGGCTTCTCTTTATCAGAGCTGCCCCTGCTGTCATTCTGCAAGCTGGCACCTGATGGTCTCGGGCCCCTTGCTGTGTTCCCTGGCAGCACCAGTGCTGAGGCATTTCCCAGTTTGTCAGCCCTTTCATGACGGGAATTGTGTTGGTATATATACTGCCTTAGTTCAGTGGTGTGTGAGCTGGCCAAGTGTCCCTGGGCTGTTGAGCTGGGCAGAGCTATGGGGACTACAGCACTGTTACCAGAGCATCTTCGTTACAATAAAGCTTCAGAATCTGTTTGTTTTTTGTTTGGTGTTTTTTTGTTTGGTTTTTTCTTTCTTTCTTTTTTTTTTTTTTTCTTTTTAATCTCTTTTTAGATCAGCAGGTCAGAAAGTACAAGACTGTTACTTCTACCAAATTTTCATGGACAAAAATGAGAAAGTCGGGGTCCCAACAATTCAGCAGTTACTAGAGTGGTCATTCATCAACAGCAACTTGAAGTTTGCAGAGGTTGGTGACAGCTGTTTCTTTGTCAGAAGTGATGATACCTGGAAAAAAGTAGGATGTGGTGTGAAAACAGAACATGGATATGTTGGGTACTAGGTCAGTGGCACAGGTTGCCTACATAACAAAAATATTTTAAGGTTGACTTAATGACCTGTGTGACTTGGGTAAAGAACTGATAAAAGAAACTTGTTACTTCCTGTAAATTGTCTTAAGGAGTCATATTTTGAGATACCCCTGTTTGTAAAAATATTTAGAAAATGAAGATGTAAAATGATTTTTTTTTTTCCTCCTTCAAGGTGTGGGAGTGTAGTCCAGTATATTAATGAGCATTACTTGAGCATGTTTGGGATTTATGACATTTGACAGTGATTTAGATGTCACTTTTCTGCTGGTTTTGTAGTTTGTCTCAATCCTAATTTTATTTTGCTTACTTAATTTTGAAGTCAATGGGCTACTAGTTTAAATAACATGAATATACTTATGGCATTAGAAGTACATCTCTTCATTTAGATAATTGTCTCTCCCAAGCTCATTGTTCTGACATTTTACCTAGGCACCCTCCTGCCTGATTATCCAGATGCCTCGGTTTGGAAAAGACTTCAAAATGTTCAACAAGATTTTTCCATCCTTGGAATTAAATATAACAGACTTACTTGAAGACAGTAAGTATATAATGTGTTGTGTAAGGAAAGATTTGTTGAGAGTGACTAGTACAGTGGCAGTAAGTACTCCTGGTAGTTTTGGTGGGATATTTTTATTAACTATTGACAAGGTAATGTGAGTCGCTGAAGCTGAGGAGAAAGGAAAGTTTATTGGCTAGAATGCTTTTTATTTTTTCACATGTCAAAAGTTATAATTCATAAGAATGTGTAGAATATAACTTGCTTATGTGTATTTAATTCTTGGGTATCTGTACAATGGAACTTATGTCAATATGGTGGTGTTAAAACTGAGTAATTAGCAGGAAAGCAATTAATATGGCAGGTAGGAAATTGTCAAAGACAAGTGTTGCACTGAGGTTGGTTATCAGGTATTTACAATGTTGACTTTCATTAGGCTTCATCAGTTAGTGCTGCTTCTTTCTAAGATTCTTGTCATTAGTTAATCAAACTAGAAGAAAAGACCAGGAGATCAGTATGACTACCTGCTTGCTTGTAGGAATGGTTTGGTTTTCAACTCATCAATTTTTTTGTGACCTAAATTTCTGACATTGGTCATCCACTGAATTTTTCATTGAATTACCTAAGGGAAGACACTTGGCTTTAAATTTAAGATAAGAATTAATACACATGCTAAAATTTATTAGAATTATAATCTCTGAAACTATGATGGCCTTTTCTCTCACTGCCATGGCCAACAGTTTATTGGGTTGGGGTTTTCTCTGGTGGTGACATCAGGGCTCAGCAGGCTGTTCCAGTATGAGAGAAACCAACTTGGTTTCAAAGCCTGGTTCATACAGTTGATAGAGCCTAATTTTTTATCTTCTGTTTTGAAACTTACCACTCGTAATGTTATTCTGCATTATGACAAGGGGAAGAAGTGACATACAGTGAGTGGTACATTTCTGCTCTTTTACTGTAGTGTTTTATTATTAAGTAGTAATTTTTCCTTGTTTTGTTGTCTTAAAAACCCCAAAACAATGACAAAAAAGCCTCCCCAGATTGGAGACTGACATCTTCTTTACCAATGCAGCTCCCAGGCAGTGCCGGATCTGTGGAGGGCTTGCTATGTATGAGTGCAGAGAGTGTTATGAAGATACTGATATTTCTGCTGGGAAAATCAAGCAGTTCTGCAAAACGTGCAATACACAAGTAAGTCGTTGTCTTTGTTATTCTCCCCAGGCTAACCCAAGGCTGTGATGGTCGAAGGGAGGATGCAGGAGTGTGGGAGGCTCAGCAGCACTAGTGTAACTGTGCCCGACAGGCAGGTGCAGTCTGGGGCAGGGACCAGTGTGTGTTCTGCAGCAGCTGAGTCCAGGGGAGAGGTGGCGCTCGTGGGCAGCTTGGGATCTGTTTCCTGTGGCTTGCTTTGAATCCCAGTTTTACATACATCCCACTTTGTTTGATGGTATCAACTCATGACATAGGACTGCTTAATTTTGAGAGCTGCTTGGTAACTTGCATGGAGCTGTCTCCTGTTTGTGGCTGTTTTCAAGTCTGAGCATAATGGAAAATGGCTGCATTAAATCAGACCTTCCTTCTAACCTTAGATAGGAATTTTCTAGGCAATATTGAACCACACTGGTGGGGAAAAATAGGAGAAATGCTTAGTCTGCTACTGTTATTGCAGTTCCTTCTCTAATGCTGTTAATCTTCAATTCAGCAGTAATGTTCTTTTTAGCTTTGTCAGCCACAAAAACAAATAATCTTATGGGGTTATTTTTTTCTCTTCTGAAATATCACTTCAATTGTAGGTTCATCTTCATCCCAAGAGACAGAGTCATAAATTCAACCCATTGTCATTGCCTAAAGATCTGCCAGACTGGGACTGGCGACACGGCTGCATCCCATACCAGAAGATGGAGTTGTTTGCTGTTCTCTGCATAGAAACGAGCCACTATGTGGCCTTTGTGAAATACGGGAGGGACGACTCTGCCTGGCTCTTCTTTGACAGCATGGCAGATAGAGATGGTACAGCTCTCAGCCTTTTCTATTCATTTTTCCTTTTTTTTTTTTTTTGCTCTTTTTTTCTTTTTTTGTATGTGTGTGCGCATTACTGTTTAAAAATTCAGTGCTTTATTTGGGGGACATTACTGTAATACAACTTGATGTACACGATGCTGGGACACTATTGACCTCAGTGAATTGATTTCATAGCAGCCACTCATCTGCATTACTTTAATTTCACCCAAGTTAGACACCTTAATAAGTAAATGGTGCAGAAGACTAGTGGGACTCCTTATACATTTTCCTATACTTTCCAAGTTTGGCAGAGAGAAATAATTTGAAATAATCAACTACAGGTACAGGTACGTTCTTTCAGCCTGTGTTTGTATACACAGTTATCAGATAGGATGGAAATATCCTTGCTTTAGCTTAAATGACTTGGCATAGGTGTCTTTAGAATAAAAGAACTAGTCACACATTACAACATCTGTGCCATTCCTTTGAACCTTTTTGGAGTTATCAGTGGAAAACTGTTACCCTGTAATAACACAAATGTCAGCAAAACAAGTGTTCTCTTAGATACTGCTGCCTTAAATAGTGTTTGAATAAGAACTCTGTTCAATTCCAGTGCCTGAGAAAGCTGGTAATAGATGCAAGTGTCAGACTCCAAGTAGCAGCTCTTTGCATGAAGAGTTCTTGGACCCCTCTGTAACAGTGTGATCTGGCAGGGAAGAAGAATCTTGGGGAAATCCTGTTGAAACTGCTACAGGAGGAAAGTCTCTTTCTTGTAGCAAGCAGAAGGCAATCCAGCTTTGTTTCAGAATGCTTGAAAGTGCATGACCAAAGGCTGTAAAGAATCACTTTATTTCAGGAATGTAGGTCACATTAGATGCTAGAAATCTCTCCTGATGACTTTAGGGGTTATGTGTCAAATGCTTTTCTTCATCTAGTGCTATAAGCTAAAAATGTCTGCTGGGGAACAGTGTCATGGGTGGCCATAGTTGTGGTGTTTGAACTGGCCCATTTTTACATGGAAAAAGGCCAGGAGCAAACTCTGCCTTAGTCTTGCAAGCCAGGTACAGACACTCACGGTTCCCAGCTCTTGTCAGTTGTCCTGTTACTAACAAATCCACTATCATCAAAGGCAAGGTATGTGTGCACTGTCCCAAAGGCACATAGAATTTTTAGTGTCCATGAAAACCCAAATTCTCATTCTGGGGAGGCTTTTGTGTGGGTGTTTGTTGGTAAACATGACAAAATATTCTGACACCAATTGCAATTGTTCTTGACTAACACGCTTCTCAGGTAAGTTTACCCTGCAGTAGTCCAGGATGGCTTATTAAGGCAGGGTTGGTTTTTGGTTTGTTTGTGTGTTTGGTCTTTTGTTTGTTTAGGGGTGTTTTTTGTTTGTTTTGGTTTTTTTTGCTTGAATCTTTTATATATATATTTTTAAGGCATTTTTCAATAATTTGTAATGCTGTCATAATTAAAGTACATGATGAAGAGCAGGTGTACGTAGATGCTATCCTAAGCTGTTCCTCTTTCTTTCCTTATGATTAAAAGGAGGTCAGAATGGCTTTAACATTCCACAAGTTACCCCATGTCCAGAAGTCGGTGAATACCTGAAGATGTCTCTAGAAGAATTACACTCGCTGGATTCCCGAAAAATCCAAGGCTGTGCACGAAGACTGCTGTGTGATGCTTACATGTGCATGTATCAGAGCCCAACTATGAGTTTATACAAATGAGCAGTGTCCTCTGGGAACCTGGCAGAGCAGTTGCTGCCTGTGGCATTTGCTGCATTTGCTGTTAGCTTCGCTGCAGCCGTTGCTGGCGATGGGTGCGCTGCCGAGGCAGAAGCTGACGACGAGAGCAGAGGGATTGCTGGTCCAGAGGCTGCACCTGGAGTTCTGTCACTGAAGGATTTGAGCATTTTGCACTCTAGGAAGTGTGCTTGTGTGTGTTTGTTTTATAAACAAAGTCTAAGTGAAGTTACTAAAACTTAAACCTTTAAGTGCATTGATTCTACACAGGCTTTTTTGCAGTGTCAAAGGTGGAATTCTGTCAGGAGCGATCCCCTGGGTCCACTGGCAATAGGACGACACACGTTGTTCTTGCTCCATGCATTTCTGTGGACCAGGGAAGATCTTTCTCTTGTGTTTCTCTAGTCTCCACCCCCACCACTTCTCCCCACCCTTCATCTTTTAACACCATAGATGCTCTCTCTTGAAGAGAGAATAACTTCAGTTTTATCAAGATACATTTTACAGTGTTCATGGCATATTAATTGTGCTGTTACCTGTCTGCTACATTCTTTTAAATCCACATCTTTGCATTTTCAAAAACGAACAGTCATGTAAAGATCTGGATTCTTGTGAAAAATCAAGCACACAGATTTGCTGTCGTTAACTTGGAATTTTTGTAGGGGGAGAAGGAGGAGAAGAGGGTACTAAGGGAAAGCATAATTGCAGAAATATAAAATTAGAAAAAGACATCTGTTAACTTTCATTGCTAATTGTCTATTTTTAAAGAAAGAAAGCAGTCTGGAACAGAACCACAACTATCTACAAAAGATTGGAAGACAAGACAATACAACAGTGGATTGCCTCAGGGAAATGTTAGTGAAGGGGATTCTAGTCTGTGGTAGAACAAAACTGACTTCTCTGCAGTACATTAAGCTATTACAAGGGAAGATGTTATACAGCTGACTCTTCACATCAGGATTACTAGTGAATCATAAACATCTGCCTGGAAAGGTAAAGCTAGAAATAAATGTAGATCAGTTTTACTGTATACCAAGTACCTAAAGAAAACTAACTTGAAAATCTGAAGAACCTGTGTTGATGTAAAATAACTCTATTTTGAAGTTTCTTGGTTCCTGTTGGGAATGAACTACTGTTGTTTTACTTGTTTTTTAGCTACTACTGACTAGCAAACATACAACTATATATACATATATATATATATACACACACACAGAGTAAAATCTGGTTGTACAAATAGCATATATATGAGCTGCACATCTTCAACTTTAAGACGTTTTATATGGAAAACTTCCTTTTTGGGATCAAGTCTATAGCAGGAGAGGTCATAAAAACACAGAGGAAAAGCCACTTTGAAAAAGCCATTGTTGTAAAGACCATGGAGACTGATTCCCATCTTGCAGAAAATGTGGTTACTGGGTTCTTGGAAAACCTGAAATCTTCCTTTGGAACACACCACAGACCATAGAAGTCCATAGAAGGATTAAGCTGTCTAAAGCAAGGGGTGCTGAGGCACTTGATCTGTTCCATTAGGTAGTGCATGACTTGCTCTAAATTTTCACTCTTGAGAGCAAGAAAGTTATTAGGTGTCACTGTTGCTTTTGCCTCTGACAGTCTCCTGGCTTCCACATTTCCTTGCCATTTTTTTTAAGCTAGTCTGTGCTCCTCAGCAGAACTACTGTTTAGTTTCAGTATGGCTATGAGCTCTTGACCTTTTTCTCTCCTGAAAAATTTCAGTGAGGCTGGAGGTAATAATGGATTCTCTGACCATCTGTCAATGTCACTCCTTGGCTACCTGCCTACCATCCTGCTCTGGGACAGCAGCTACCCATGCTCAGATGAGTTAACAAACATGCCATAGAAGCATCTCATAGGCAATATATGATAAAATGACTAGCTGTGGTTAGGTTGTATTTATTAAAATGGACTAGAGAACTGATCCTTTAATAGAACATACGGGCTGTGTATTGAAGAGGAACCTGGCCCCAGACTCCTGGTACCTCAACTGCTGTTTTTAAAAAGAGCTGTTTGCAAAAATAAGGCAGTAATAATAAAAAAGACTCTCAAATTGCTCTATAAAGATCAATACCTTCTTTAACCCTCCATTCCCCAGCCTGAGCTTCCACCTGAAAGTAGAAAGTAGTGGGCCACAGTCTGCCCTTTTGACTGAAAGCAATTACAGAGGCTTTACAAAATGAACAAGCACAAACCTGTGTACCAATGAGACCAATCTGAATGTCCAGATTTTCTTCCCTAGCCCTATGTTTATTTCCTAGTTGTCCCAGTGTATTAACTTACATACCTTCATATGTCTTCCATGTGTGTCATCTCCCCTGATACATACTACATACAGTACCTTACCTCTTCCTACCTGAACTCGGAGAACAGCCTTGGAACTACCCTGGCCAGAGGGGACACTTGGACTTTTGAGATGAATAATCTTGTAGCAAAGAGCCCACTTTTTTACAACTGCAAGTATCCATGAATCCCATTTTTTCAGGATGCAATACTCTGATTAGCTGACATGCCTGAGTGTAAAATGAACTGCTTGGCTTCCTGCCTCTGGTCTTCTGACCTTTGACTGGAGATGGAAAGGTGTGAACTTTTTCTAGAGAACATAAAGAAAAAATTGGGAGTTTAAATGCATTATTGTGCATGCTTCTCTGTGACAAATACTGTGCTTTCAGATGTAGGCAGTGCTTCACAACCTGCATTTTGTTCCACTTTATATGATGGCAACAGAGTAAATAGTTCTGGGAGCAGCATATGATTACAGGGTTAGTTTAGCACCTATCAGCTAAGAGGGCAAAGAGAATCTTCTATAGCATAAAAAAAAAAAGTGGTTTTGACAACTGAGTCTTCTTTTTCTTCTGCTAATCCAACAAGTATTGCTTTGTGGTGTACTGCACTGGGCTGGAGATAATCTGGCAATGTAAATGAGATGTTATGGAGCCTAACCCCAATCTTACTCCCTTTGCAGAAAGAAGCACAAGGCAGCAGGTGATTTCACTGTGAAAGGAAACTTGTTAAATAACTTGTAGACAAGGCAAATTCTTTTTAGCCTTCAGCTCATATTGTAGTGGAATTGAATAAGCTATTTTGAAAACAGCCTCAATTTTAAAGCATCTACTGCTGTTAAATGTAATGCCCAAAGATTCCAGTGACTAAGCACCCAAATTCTACATGTTTACTGCATTTAGGAACCTTCCAAACAGTTCTTGTCTGTGGTTTGTTTTTGTTTTGGTTTTTTTCTTGGTATGGTGAATGTGCCCATAAATTAATTGCACTTAGAGCATTGTTTCATGGTTTGGCTCTTAAGTATTATTAACAATGGCCTTAACCTGTAAGAAAACACAGAGAAAATATGGTTCCTAACAGCATGTAAAAAACATGAAGTTTCACAGTACATAAACTTTCATAATCAGGGAGAAACCTACACCCTTATCCAACTCCAAGCCCACAGTAAGCTCCATCAGGATGCCATCAGCATGCTTATCTTTTGGTGTGGGACAGCATGGGATTAAAAAAAAAAAAAAAAAAAGCAAAAGTAGGTATGTTCAGCAAAGGTCTTTCTAATACCTGTGATACTGAGGCTGTGCTCCTGCACATGCAGGATGGTGCACTGAGCAGACGGGGAGCTTTCTGTTTCAAACAAGTGCTACGTGTAAGAGGAATTACTTGTAATCATAAATGGTTAATTTCAATGCACTTATTTTTCTTGTGCACTTTATATTCCACTGAATAGATGACGGTGGTGACCACGATCCCCAACGAGAGCCTGTTTAGCACAGTACTGAGGCACAACATGCTGCAAACTGCAATTTCATGGTTTCAGAACTGAGTTGGTGTAAAAAGCAACTTGAAAGCTTTGTGTATTTTTACCACTGTAACAAAGCATGTTCTCTGTTCTTGATGTTTTGCTAAATAAACATCCCATGTTTTGTGCACAAGTAGTCTCTTAAACTTACAAAGGCTGCCTCCCAGAATGAGTTAGGGGAACAAACCATTATGTCAGGTTACCCTCAACCAGCCTTAACTGCCCCTGCCCCCTGCCCCCCTCAATGATAGAGCAGAATTAGCTTCTGCTGGAATGTACTTTGTGCTCTTTATTAATATTAATTAAAAATACTATTCCTATGGCTCTATTCATTTTTGGGGGGGCTTGGAGTTTTGGGACTGTCACGAACAGTAACAAATACACTATTGAAGTAGCTTGTTTTGTGTACTTAAAGGAGGATTTCTTATATATTTTTTCATAGTCTTAATTTCAGCATTTCTAGGAGACTTAGGAATTTCTGTACTGTATCACAGCAGGTGTAACTACACTGCTGGTGTCATACCAAGTGGAAATGAGCAACAGGTGTTGAAATAAGGGTAGTTTGCCTGTGGGGAAAAAAATACAGTTTTTAAAAGCTTAGTACACAACCTTTGTGACCCTGGTTGATCAGCTCCTCTTGGGAGGCTTTTTGGGCTCTGTAGGAGTTGTATAGACCCCTTAAGGGCTCTAGAGGGGCTGTATAGACCCCTTACAGGGCTCTAGAGGGGCTATAGGGAGCCCTTATGGGGCAGTTTTAGTGTAATTAATCCTTTAGCAGCAATTACCTCCCATGCCCTAGGACACCCACAGTTTGGTCAGGGATGCTGACTGACCACACAAAAATTTTGGAGCTTAATGGAGCAATTGTTTTTTCATGGCCTAAGTCCCCCATAAGCTGAAACCTGGAGAGTTGTGGAAGATCTCTTCATAGGTGCAGGCTCAGAACTGTACAAAGAAGTCCTTATCCCTGCAGGTATTTGTATCAGTGAGTGGTCAAAGCCTTCCCACTTGTGGGGCACCTGGATTACCATATTTCTCAACAGTGTGTAGCAAGGAGTGACCATCAGGCTTTGCACTGGGGTTCGTAGCATTCATCCTGTCTTTGCAGAGGCTGGGAAACCTGCTAGTCCTACAGTCAAAACCAACAGCCACCTCTTTCAGTTCTGACAATGAGTGTGAGGAAATGAAATTATGAACATGGGGGGGGGGGTGTGTGTGTGTGTGTGTGGAAATGAACCTTTTCTTTAAGGTAAGAACTCAGTGATAAATAGATCCATGCATATTTCCCAGCCTCATTCCTCACTTGCCAAGTCTGATGCTATTTTCATTAGGTCATGTTACCATACGTGTCATTTTATACAAAGGTGCAGTATATCACAACTGGAGGTTGAGGTGCTTGTAGTGAACACAAATGAGCTTGTAATGGTCCATCTGCTTTGATTTTATTTAGTGATCCCTCAAGGGCTGGGAGCTAGAGTGAGAATAACAATGCTTCAACCCATCTGCTATTGTAGTACCAGCTCCAGTTGAATTATCACATGTTCTGAGTGGCTGGCATATGCTGTGACATAAAGCTACAAGGAAGTGTTGCTCTCCAGCTGTTGTGTTGACAAATACTTTTCAGCCAGTCATTAACTTCAGCTCAATAACCAGGGGGAAACTGCAGCTAAAAGTTGATTATTATTTTTTTTTAAGCATTAGAAATCACTCATAGAGTCTCTTATTTAAAAATGTGTCACTAAAGGCACATTGTATATGAGCTCTAATAATAAAAATTTCTGTGAGGCCCATGAATGGATGTGTTATGGGATTGGATGGGGATCTCTGTAACTGAGAGTGTAAATCTTAGTATAGAAATTACAACTAACCTTGGTTAAGAAGCAGCACATCTGAAGCTATGACTTACACTTGCTAGCTTAGGCGGGTTGGGGTCCACAAGCATGCCTGACCACAGAAGGAATTACTCAGAAAGAGCTTGTGATCTGAGGTCACATGCAGTGCTGAATAGCTGGTGGGTCTAAATTGAGGAGAAAGTAAGCAGAGATATTTAGCTGATGGGTGCAACAGGTTTAAATGGCTTATCTGGCATTGCAACCCCCTGTGCTGCAAGGTGGGCCTGCTAAAAGAGGCCACTAGTTTTGCCTTTAGTCTGTCTTTCATTGTTGGCGGCCCACTGAAGAACTGAAAACACTAAAGACAATGTAATCTGTGCTCACACGAGACACTTGCTTCAGAGCAAGTCTTGGAACAGCATCTGAATCTCTGCTGACAATGGTCAGCTTCTCCTTCCCCTCTTCACCCTGTCCTCTCAGGGCTGCTGTGGGCGTGGAACCTGCCACTGTGTCTGGGAACAAATTGAATGGAATTTCCCACAGGTTCAAAGGCTGACATGCAGCCAGATGTATGTAGGAAATGTGAGGTCCCCTGCACAGTCTCATGTTCCTCTCTTTCTGCAGATAAGGTACCAGACAGGGCACATGCCTTCTGGGCACTGTCCACCATTCAGCAGACACATGTTTAATGAGAGCAGATAAAAAATCTGTTCTTGATATTGAAAAACACTCTCTAGCATTTTCATCTCTAATCTGAGCCAGCAGGTGGAGAAGGGATTGGTGAGGGGTTGCAGCCAGCAGACACTGATGGGACCAAACCTTCAGGGCTGCTGGTATCGGAGGGACTTGGGGTGAGCTCTGGAGCACAGCTCCTGTGCATTTCTGTTAACCACTGCATTGGGGATTCAGTTCTTAAATATGACTTACGCTTGTATTTTGTCTCAGAAAAACAATAGGCACTGTTCATACTGAAGCATTTCAGCTCTAGAGGTTTATATTTCCTATTGTCTCCAAAGACCTGTGGGTGCCAGCTGTCACTGCTGCTGCCGTTGTATTATGATCCCCTGGCTAGTGCAGGAATTGTTGATTACGTTGCCTTTTGAATCAGTTGATTACCATGGATAATAGGCCAAAAAGGCTGTCAGCATTTTGACTTTAACTATAACTGTTACAATTAATTATGGGTTTAATTAGCATATATGCCTAGCAGTAGAGAATATAATACTTCATGGGTAACAGATGATCCTGCAGCTGTAACATAAAATGTGATACAGGTTGGGATACAGATAATTATTAATAAATGGCTTCTATTGTTTGAGGTCCTTATTTATACAAATTAACAGGCATGACATAATCAACCCAAACTGTATAATTTATAATAATTGATTTCATTTTGACTGACCACCAGTCAGGCTACTACATGCCCTGAGAAGAAAAATAGCCCTATTAGGATAAGTTTAATCCTAAACATAGCTAATGAATCCTATTACTTTAAGGTCATATTTGAAGCTTTTGTTAATTGTCAGAACCATTTAAAATTGATTAGAGTTAAATTAAATCAATGTAATGTTTAGAAAAACAATATTTCTAATGGATGAGGCCAAGCTGACCTCGAATAAACATATTTATCAACCGATTTCAGTGAATGAGAAGGCTAGCAGCTGGCTCATAATTCACAATTGTCTATAATATGGGAAATGTCACTATCTAGGCAATTAATTATGTCAGGTAATAAATCTGTTGCTCACAGTTGAGCACTTGCCAGTTGGGGTGACAATCACTTCAGCAAGGTTATGTTGAGACTCTCTCCTCCCCCAAATCCACACTTTACAGTGGCAGAACAACTACATTCAACTTTAGGGGGAATGAATGAGGTGTTTTTACAACTGCCAATTACCTGATAACATGCCAGCCTGTGATAGCTTAGTATGGAATCACTTCTCTACCAGGTCATTCCAAATAAAAAGGATGGTCTATGAGGAAAAAGTTTTGCTGAACTGTGTAACATTTCCTAGGCTGGAGAGGTCTGAAGCTATTAATAGTTCCTTGCAGATTACTGCTGAGTAGTGGCAGTAAATAGATTGAGTGGCAAAATGTGTAATGATCAGAAAAATAATTGCTTCACACAAGCTTGAGGGGGGGGGGAAATCAGAATGGGTAAAATGAACTAGGGTACGTGGTATTTCACAGGTAATGACAGGCACAGTTTAACACAATGGGACATAGGAAAAAATGATACACAAAGTAGGATCAGTTTAAGGTTAATCATGCACTCAGCAGCTTAGGAAAATGCCTGGTGTTATTGAAGACAAATGACACAAAACATCTGTTCTCTGTTCAATATTTTGTCAAAAAAAAAGAGCAAAGGTAAAGTACATTTTCATAAAGAAAGGGTGAGAAATAGTCTAAAAATGGCACAGGAGTAACTAGAGACAGATAAATTCTCATTTGTATAGTATTATGTGTGCAGCATGAGCTGTCTTACATTGAACAGCTCACAGAAGAAAAGACAGCATAAGTAATGTAATGCAATATTTCTACTGAAAAAAGAGTAGGGCAAGTGATGAAAAGCTCACTAAATTAAAAAGAATCTGGAGCAGTTCCTACCATTTTTTTGGGGGTGCTTTGCTTATTCTCTAGAATTATTTTCCCTTTTGCATATCAATACAAGGTGTGTTCTGGTCCACATGCTGAAGCACTCTGTGTTTGCAGTGAGTGAACTGGTCTCTTACTGGAGACTATCCTGCTTTGGGAGCACCAGCTGTTTTTTATATTTCAGTTTCAGCCATAAGCTTCAACACTGGGCTTGGCCATTAGCCCTGAACTGTACTAATAAATGGTCATATCCTGACATTCATAATCAAAAGTTAGTAAAGCTTCTGCAATCTTAGACTTTGCACATGGGAGGTATGATGCTGTAGCTGGTACAAGAGAGACATTTTGGAACCAAAGTGTTGGCTTCATAAATTAAATGTGTCTTCAGTGAACCACATCAAATGGCTCTTAATGGCCACAAGTATATTGTGAGTTGGCCTTTTTTTTCCTGAAGTGTAACAACAGTTCCATAAAGAACAGTTGTGAAAATAAGTATTCAAATCCAAGTGATAAGCTTACACACGTTACAAACAGAGATACATGCAAAGGCCTTTCAGTCATAATATTAAACTAGCCTCCTACAAGAAGATGAAAATACAGATGCTTTCTAGGTGCCCAAACAAGGCAGAGCATGCAAGGCAGGTCCTGACAGCAAGTTTTTTTCATCATTCCATGGACAGACACTTATGCATTAGGAAAAAAGAAGTAAGAAACATAGCTAGAGGTCATCTGTCAGGATTAGCCCCTTTGTACGAAGCACCCAGAACTCTACCCGTGGACTGGGTGCCTTGATTTCTGCTGCTCCTCTTACAGAGGCTACAGGCAGCCCTCAGTCCACATTCACTCTCCCATGATGGGGAATGTTTTGGTTCACACAGTGCAGCTTCCCTTGTGCTTTGCCATGAGAGTGCTCCGAGGGCTGGCCTGCCTGTGTTTGTGCTGTGAAAAGCAGTTGCTCAGCCACCACTTCTGCTACGGGTGAGCACAACACATTGCAGTGGGTAAACCCCAGCTTTGCTTTCTGTTTGGGCTAGGCTCTTACATTAAGCTATTTGTGCTACTGAGAATAAGACAATGGTGAAAGAGATATTTACCCTAATGCATACAGACTTCATTTATAGTGGGCTGAAGCTGCCACTTGACTTCAAATCTCTGGCAGATACTTTGCAGATACTAGTTGCAATTAAGCATTTAAACAGAAATTGCCTACATTTGTAACTCACCAGCAGGTTTGGAAGAATATGAACAAAACAAACCATCAGCTGTGAAACACTATTTGAGAGATGATTTAGGATATTAAGTCAATTTGTGTGTGTATGTTTTATGTGTGAGAAAGAATGATAGAAATGAGAAACTGTATTTGTGTGTATTTAATGATTATTTCATTTCTTGGGTAAAAATCCTCCCCTGACCCCTCGCCTCCCAGATCCCTGCACGCTGCTCTCCCTATCCCCCCCACCCCCCTATTTTTATGGCAAGGAAAATTGTTCTTCTAACCTGTCTTCAAAATGTAATAACTTTACTTGCAACCAACCACTGTAGACCCTGACTGGACTCTGAATTATTACTGCGAGATGAAACATTTCTTTAACAAAACCGAGTCCTTTAATATCCCCCATCTCTGTTATTAGATGGACGAATGAATTTTACTTTGAACATAACATGTGGCATTGTCTGAAAATTGCTGGTATGAACTGAAGTTGGCAGGTATTTTCTTGCTCTCCTCGTCAGTGATTGCCATTTATTATATGTTGCACCTTTATCTGTCAAATAGCGCCGAGTGCTATATTGATTTGTGTCTGCCGCAAAGCAAAGGTCACTTTGATCAACATACTACAAAACCAGAAAAAGTAGGGTTCTGACATTTCATTACCTGGGAAAAAAAGGACTAAAATAAATAAGAATATGTTTGAGAACAGAGCACTTCAATATCACAGTGTGCAGTAACTGTAATTAACAAAAGAGCTGCTCTATTGAGGTTAAAGAGAAAAAAGAGAAGGCAGGTTTTCTTGCAGGGACTATTCTTTACATGACTGGTTCTGTAACACTGCAGCTGTGATCTCACCGAAGGGTTACACTCATTACCAATCCAATAACATCGGCTCCTCAGATGCAGAATTTTAATCAGCAATAAAACTCAGCAACTCCTTAGGAATTGGGGAAGATTTGAAAAAACTTCTCCTTTTGTCTCAGAAACCCTACTGAGGGCTTGGGGACCCTGTGCTATACCCAGATCAGGAGATGGTCTCTGTCTTAGGAATGTGGTTTGAAGAGACAAAGCATGGCAGAAGGACCCGGACCCACGGCTGCACGCAGCCTGCCCAAGGTCCACAGTGAGTGAAAGACAGAGACAAGAACTGAGCACAGATCTCCAGTTCCTAATTCTAGTCCCCAGGAGCTTGGCTGTCTTTCAGAATTAGAACACAATTTAAAGATTTCTAAGTTGTGGTGTCCCAGCTAACCTTATCTTGTTTTTCTTCACATTGCTTCCTTGAGATCAGCAGATTCTTTGACTTGTGTAAATAAAATAGGCTCAACATTTCTGTGGAAATTTTTCATTTTGCAGAAACTTCTGGTTTGCTTTCTGGGAATTAGCTTTTAAAATCAGTGTTTTAAACTGATTTTTTTAAAATTAAACTATTTTTTTTAATAGTTCCTTATCCCTTTCCCAGTGTTTTCTCACTTGTCTCTTCAGGAAAACCTGGCGATTTTTTTCCTAAAGCATCTTCCCCCCCACACCCCCCCTGCAAGCAAGCACCCAGATACCCTCAGGAGCTGATTTGCTGCACTGGACTTTTCCTCGAGTTGGATCTTGTAACTCACATGCCTGGCCTTTATACAAATTAAAACCCATCTGTGGTCTTAAAAGTATCACTGCTGTACCTGTACACAGGCAAGAAAGTGGCCAAACTGCTTTCTCATCATTACCACTGTGAAGTTTTCTTTTTTTTCTGGTTTTAGTTCCCCACCTGAAGTCACATTTGCATTGAAATACAGCAAGCAGTTATACCCAAGATCTTTTGTTGCACCTTCGATCACTAGGGTGCATATCACAGCTTGCATGGCATATGGCAGTGCTTATCATGTCAATAACAAAGTCTGAATAATGTAATTCTTGGTCGTAATTATCTTTTATTATTATCAAGGGTCATTCCTGGGCTCTTCATCCTTTCATCTCATGTGGAATTTTGGGCTTCCTGATTAATTAAATAGCCAGTGTGATTGAATTAGCCAATTAGCTCAGCCTGAAGGGATGAGCATTGATCCAAACAAAGGGTCTGATTCCACAAACGTTGCTGTGAGGGAGAGCCTTGCAGGGAGCTGGCTGGCAAGAGGGGGCTCATAGGAACTGCTAAACTGTTGTTTGTCTATCCCAGTTAATTTGTGATCATTCAAACAGCTAAAAAATATTTATTTGGATACTTTATTATTAGGAAAGTACTGCTTATCAAACAGCAAATCTTCCATAGGGGTGGCTCGGTTTTATTAAAAAGAATGTGTTTGAAAAATACCAGGCATTGCTATATAGTGTTCTGATGTTACCTTTTTTTTTCTCAGAGTGACTTTAGTCATATCGTAATTTAAAATCTGTAAAGTTTAAATTGAAAATGGGAACAAAACCTTTTACCATTAAGAGAGGAGTCCTGATTGTTTCTAGGTGTTTGAACAGTTTTGCTGTAAAATCCTGTATCGCAGGAAACGCTTCACTAAGCAATAAATCAGAGTGTTTGCAACTGGACAATGTATGTTCCCTAATCCTAATGCACAGGTTCAAATCCCCCATGGCAACAGGGCTATACATCTCTTAAGTAACCCCTCCTCCTAAAAGGCACACTAGATATGTATGCAAACACAGTTCATCTCTCTCATGCTCCACCATTCTCACTCCTCTTTTTCCTTTCTTAATCTTGACATGTTTACTATTTCTTCTACATTGTGCTTCACTGAATAGCAGATCAAACTTCAAAGCAACTTTTAGTTTGAAATTTGTTTCCAAGCTCCAAAGCCATTCTTTTTCTGACAGCAGTGGATAAGAAATTGTCACTACCACTGGTGACATGTCATCGGGAGATACAGGAATAACAGATGGGCAGCAGTGAGATAGCAGGAAGTAACTTCTTTAAAAGATTGTGTTGACATCACCAACTATGAGAGCAGAGGTAGAATGACCCCCAGAAGGGAATCCAATCCACTCAGCTCTTTCTGACTCACAGGTGTTTTATTTGTTTTTGTACATAGATCATACTGGATTTAAGAATATTTGAAGTTTTAAAACGACTACGTTAGAAATAATGGAAACTATTAATAGGGATTAAGAAAAGGATGAATGGATTTAGCCACTAACTTCAGTGTTTTAAGTGATAGCACTAAAATATTAACTAGGATTGCTGATGTAACTGGTATAGCTGAATGCCATTAATGAGTCAAGAATCCCTGATTGCAAAGGGACATCAATGGATTATGACATTTTGATGTCAGGCTGATGGATCTGACTTTCTAAATGAAGAATGATTGATAATGACTCTTCAGAAGTATGTCTCATTATCAGCATATCTAGCCAACTCTTGACACCAACTATACATAATACCCATTATGGTATGTCAAAAGTCATTGTTTTGGGGGGGTGGCCATGATCTATGAGAAAACTGATTGGTCTGATTGCTACAAGATGTTATAGTATATAACACAAAACAGTGCATGGCATTTACAGGAAAAAATAGCATAGAAGCAAAGAAAAAAACTTATGTATAAAATACACTTAGGGCTAAAAAAATCAAAGATGATCCACACAACCTATAAGAAACCTGTTCTTTCTGACGGTAATAGGAAAATGATATAAAACACAACATGGAAGAAGTTGATTAGTTACAAAAGAAAATGCTAAATATAATTCCAAAAAGGACTATTAAAGGTGATCTGGTCACCAATACATTATCTTTCATCGTCCCCGTCAGAATTACTGGAAAAGCTCTGGGCCACCAGAGGAAAACTAGTCACAGCAGAAGTTTTGGCCACAAGATCTGACAGAGTGAAAAAAAGAAAATGGCCAGGAAGAGATGAATTTATCTCAGGAGATAAAGCACCTCCTGCTAGTCACCTCTGAACCACTAGATGTAGGACATGAGGGATTTCAAATAGGCATTTCAAACAGTTTCAGGCTACCACATTTAACATTATATTAATTTGGCTTGGAGGACATCATAATGAATTTACTTTCCACCTAGGACGCTAAGACATTAGATAATTATAAGTTCAATAATATCATTAATTCTGCCACATCTCACCAATGAAGACAGGGAACTGCTTGAGAGTCCAGCACAGAGCCACAAAGATGATAAGGGAGGGGAGTATCTCCCTGATGAGGAGAGGCTGAGGGAGCTGGGGTTCTTTAGGCTGGAGGGGTGACCTCATGAATGGTTATACTTATGTAAAGGGTGTCAGAGGATGGAGCCAGGCTCTGCTCAGTGACATCTGACCAGATAAGACAAGGTGCTACAGGTGCAAACTGGAACATGGTTCCACAAAAATAACAGAAAAAACTTGACGGTGAGGGTGACAGAGACTGGAACAGGCTGTCCAGGGAGGGTGGGAGGTCTACTTCTCTGGAGACTTTCAAAACCCACCTGGATCTGTTCCTGTGTGACCTCACCTAGGTGATCCTGCTCTTTCAAGGTCCCTTCCAACCCCTAATGTTCTGTGATTATTCTGTCTCCCAAAGGACAAATACCAAAAAGTTTTACACTGAGAAAAATCCTTTATTTAAGAAAAAAAATTAAGAAGGGAAACCTATTGTGAATAAATATTCTTTTATCTGCTGAAATATTTTTTTCCCCTTCTAGAAAAAAAAAAAA
>VYZU01037007.1:33215-58887 GCA_013401355.1 Ceyx cyanopectus
TGTGCAAGGAAATCCTGTGACAACTAAGAATCATTTCAACTAGACAAGAGTTTTTTTCCCCTTCTAGAAAAAAAAAAAAGATATCTGTCTGAAATAAGGTGACAGTTATTCATGGGTGGTATTTACATTAGAGTGCTTCTAGATGTGGACTTTAACCTGTGCATTAGTTTTGGAAAAGTCAAGTGTTGAAAATAGCTAACAATTACTTAACAAATAGTAGCAATTACTAAGCAATCATTTTGCAAATTCCACTCTGTTTGGAATGTCATCAAGGTCTTACGTGAGTTGTGATTTAGACAAACCATTTTATTTTTGTGGCTGGAGTACATAGGTCAGAATAATGCCTGAGAAGTGGCAATTGCCAACACTTGCTAAGCTTCTTGACCTGCTATTTCAGGTGACTAAATAAGAGGTCTCTGTTGGTTTTATGAAGTCATAGCCACATCTGTGGCATTGACTAATGCTTACATGAGACCCTATTTGCTCTGAGCTAGGCCTGAACACACACAAAGACCTCTGCTCCCTTTTTAGCACAGGGGCAAATGGTCACACAAATCCCAGGACAGTAGAGATATGTTCTGGATCTCTGTTGCAGGAACACCCCTAGGCAGCAATATCTGGAGTTTTAGCTGCTGTAAATCAGGATAATTGTTAGTGTTTTCAGGAGAGAGGTGCTTGGTGCTTTATCAGATAAGAAGAAATGATACTAATGTTCCATCATCACCTCATTGAAGAGAAACCCAAATAAGCAACTACTGAATCAGGCCATAAATGTTCAGTCATAGCATAAGAAGCTTTTTTTTTGGTGGTGGGGTTGTTTTGGGGTGTTTTTGTTGTTTTGTTTTGTTTTTTAATTAATTTTCTTTTCTGGAGGAAAAAAGAAGGAATTATGCAAAATCTGCCCAAATCTGGTAGATTTGATGCAATGAACAGCTCACTATCTACTACCTGAATCCTTCTAAAGAGCCCATCAGTTTCTGTATTTAACCAAAATTTGTCTTCATCCTAAATGGGAAATCCTGGCATAATTTCATAGAGACGCTACAGACTCCTAGTGGGTTTATAAAAATTGCCCTGAATGTCTACAGACTTCACTTGCAAGTTGTCCAGCTGTGGCAGTTTGGATGGTTCATAGAAGAGTACAGCACTCCATCAGTCAGAGACAGGAAGAGACTAGCTATTTACAGCAGCTCCAACACTGGGGCTCCTGGAGAGCTGAGAGCTGCTGTTCCCCTGAGAGGGTTTGCAGGCTCCTCTCACACCTTCCCAGCATGTCCACTTGATTCTCCAGGCACCAAACCTCCCTCTGGGAAGGACCTTCACCTGCTGCCTGCCTCCTGTCACAAGGGGCACCGTTTTTGTGAAGCTGTGTGGCTGGTAGTTTGCCTAAAAAGTCCCTAAGGCAATAACAAAAATCCTTCAAATACATAGCTTTAATTTAACCACATGACCATTCTCTCTTACTGCTCCCCTTCCACCTTCTGCGTTTTATTTTATTTTATGTCTCCTTTTTGGTTTTATCTTGTAGTTTAACCTTCTTTTTGAAGAATTTTTATTCTTCAAAGTCAATACATTAATAGAAAGTAAAGTTTCTGAAATGGCTGACCATGAGGAGTGCTTGATGCAACCCATCAGCCAGAACTGCTTGATACCACTTGCTGAAAAGGGGCAGAGTTTAATCATAACTGCTGAGAATCACTGGAGAGATTGTGAAGACACTTAGAAAAGAAGACAACTGCAAGTGCTGCTCAGTCAGAATGCAAAGGCTATCTACTGCTGTCAAATGTCTTCTATTTATTTTTTGTATTGTCCCTATAATAATTCCATAATATAACTCCTTTGGAAAAGATGGCTTCCTTTTTGTGTTGACAGTTATGTCTTTGGCATATATAAGCTACAGCTCAGCAAACAGGAAAACAAAATAAGGCATGAGATATCACCTGTTGTGCACATCAGTGGATTTTTAGCATGACACATAGGCTTAACAATTACATCCAACAATGTGATTCTCAGACTGTGCTGGTCCCTGAAATTGTGCTGCATTAGTTGTCAGAGATACCAAGGAATATTCCCAGTACTCTTTGTATGCAGAGAGGTCAGAGCTACTGAAAGACACATCCAATGAGGTCCAGGTCATCAAGTAAAGGCTGGCTGAGTACTGTATTCCAAGCACTTCCTATCCTTCACCACCTTTTAACTGACTCTTTATGGAGTCAGTTCATTGTGCTTTCCAGTAAGAAATATCTTCATATATGCCAGTAACTCTTACTAAAGGCAGACTTAGCCCTCCATTTAGTGAGGTAGCTCACTTCCAGACTCCCCAGTTTCCAATTTTAGGCAGTTTTTGGCTCTCAGGTGGGAAATGTGAGCTTAGTGTGACCAAAGCAGTTACTTCGATCTGCAGAGCACTTGGGACAGTTACCTTATTGCCTTATTCATTTCAGTAAGGTGTTAACCCAGACACCCAGGAATGGTAATTTAGGTGTAATGAGGAGTTATTGAACTCCTCATGTAAGAAGGATCTGTACAATTTGCTGTGAGTGACATCTCATCTTGGTGTCACAAGGGGGTGATAGTTGGATGATAATGCCACTTACTTGTTTCATCCCACATCAAAAAGAAGAAAAAACTAGAAAAACAGGACAGCCCTTACCAAAGCAGCACAGTCACTATATTGGTGATTATTTTTTATTTTTCAGACTGTAAGAAGATCTTGTGCTTGGTGTTGCTGTACTTCTACACCTAAGGATGACTCATTCCTCAAAAAGCTTTCAAAGAAAAACACTCCCAGCCACAGAAAGATGGACTGATGCAGTCCTGGTCAATATAGTAGTCTAGGAATTAAATTTTTGCTCATTTGCATAGTGTAAAATGAGTGTCAGTTCTGATGAGCTGAGCTTGGTTTGAAAGCTGGAAGAGCAGCACTGCCAGCACAAGCTGGAGAGCAAGTCAAAGACAGGATAGAGCTATGTAATTATCACAAGAGTTGGAAACAAAGATTCTCCTATGCAGTAATATAGTTCCTGCTCTCTCTCCATCCTGATTCCCATTTTTGTTAGGATGAGGGTCTGAGTTACTAGATCTCGGGAAGAATTCAAGAATATTAGTAGCTTAAATAAAAAACACAGAATTCCAAATATAACTGGAAAAGACTGTAGCCACTGCATTGATGAAGTTAACATGAAATGAGTGCTGCTTCTCACAGGTGCCAAGTTAAGTGTAAGATTTAGAGGAGGCCCATTTCAGTTTGAGGCCATCATTAGCTCTTATTCCAAGAAAATTCCTTCTAGCCACTTATTCAGACCAATGAAGAACCAAAAGAAAAAGTAATCCATGGACTCTTACTTAGGCCATCTCTTCAGTGTTTCAAGGCTATAACTTAGAGATGTGATTTTCCCCACCCCCCCATCCCATCCCACAGAAAACTTGTGATTTTATGTGCTTTTTTATCCATGTATTAAACAAATGGCACAGCTGAATAGCTTTTCTTAAAAACTGGACATTCACCAAAAAGAAGTTTGCCAGCACAGACAATTAGGCTTTCTTCTTTTAACAATGGATTGACTGACTGGCACATTTGAAATGCGAGCGTATTTTTTATTCCTCCGTTCACCCTTTGAGCTGATAAACATGAACAATGGGAAACAGCTGGGACAGGAAAACATTTTAGTTTGTATTTTCAAAGCAAGCAAGAAATAAACCCATCAGTGGGAGCCAGATCACATCTTCTGCCTTAGGGGTAGTCAGCAATTGGGGGGAAAAAATACGATCCATATTTTTAATCAAACATTACATATTTATTAATGTGCAGCTGGCCTATTGTGTGCATGATTTTTTTTCTTTAACGCTGTGCTGCGTCCGTCAGCCTGACATTGTTCTGTAACTGACATTACTCTATAAGGATCTGGAAATGCACAGATTTAATAGGAATCATTGAGACAATTGCTTTCTGTATTATTAGGTCTGTGTGACGTAGGTACCATCTGAAATTCAATTTTAGAAGAAAAATAAGATATTGTTCTATCGAGGCAATTTTGTGCACCTGTGATACAGTAAGAACACTCGCCCCCACCCTCCCATTTTCCTCCTTACTCATCTAACTTCATGGCCATTTAATGATACGTGCCACTCTTTTGTTAAAAATGTTTGGGCAAATGTATTTTGATGCTTATTGAGATTAAACTTTCAGTACATCTCCCTGGTAGCAAAGGTTGGGCTGTTCATTAGTTGGAGGTTTGGCCTTGTCAGGTTCCATTGACTGTTGGCTAAAAGGATCACTTTATCATCATTTGTCTGCAATGGCGACAGTCTTTATTCAGCCTTGATTCCTCTGGGGTCACAGCTGTCATAACTTCACTGGCTTTATAATGCAGGCCCCAGTTTCACAATCCCCTTAGGTAATTGTCTAACAGCTTCGGTTTACCTTAATATAGGTAATATGTTATTTATAAAGAAATAGAAGGGAAGGGATGATATTGCTCAAAACATCCTCCTCCTAACCTACTGCTTGGGATCAATCATTTGGAAATTATGTTAAACTCAGTTGTCATTTTGAACGCAAAAGGGAGAAATACTTCCCCCCCCCCCCCCCCCCNCCCCCCCCCCCCCCCCCCGAGCTTTACTCTCACCTTCTAGCTGCAGATATCTAGGCAGAACCCTCAGGCCTGGTTTTCCACTGGTGAAAGTTGAGATCACTCCACAGATTTTGACAAGGCTGTGGTGTTTTGGAGAAAAAGGTCTTCATTTGCTCTTATTTTGAAGATTCTAAAAGAAGCCTGGGGGAGTTTGGGCTTGGCTTAATTTATTTTTGGGGATTACTTTGGTTTTGAGATTGGTTGCAACACACTAAAAATTTGCGACACAGAATGTACAAGGATGTTTCATCATAAGCAACATCTTTCATATTGTCCTGGTTTGGGTGAAAACCAAGCAAATTCTGTTCAGTGATTTTACTTTTCAGCTTAGGTTTCTAACTAACTGCACTTTCTAGAGTTAGCAGCATGTTTTGCAGACAGTGTCTGCTTCTAACAGTGATAACACCTCATGTTTACAGTTACTGCCAGGGATGGAATGCAAAACCAAGGCCATTGCTAGAGTTTGTGTGTTGCACTGGGGGGTGCAGAAAGTGAAAGACCACACCTGCGGGGAGGAGCGGACAGGACAGGTGACCCCAAACTGACCAACGAGGTATTCCATCCCATACACGTCATATCCAGTATATAAGCTCGGGGGTCCGGAAGTTTTGCCCCTTCTTCTTCGGGAGTCCTTCTCTTTTAGGCCCTTCTTTTGGATTGCCTTCTTCGGATTGCCCTCTTTTTGGCCCTTTTTGCCCTTATTGCCCTTCGCTCGCCCTTTTGGTCCCTTCTTCGCCCTGTTCCGGCCCTTCTCGTCCCTCTTCACTTCCGGTCTACCCCTTTGGCTTTGGTTCTTGTCTTCGCTCCGAGACCCGGTGCCAGAGTCCAGCTCCTCCACAGCGTCCGTGAGGGTGACGTAATTACCATCGGGGGGAGGTTGGGTTCGGTACTGGCTTTGTACATATTTGTATATACTTCATTTTCATTTTTTTAATTAAATTGTTTTAGTTCCTTTTTCTAATCACTAAGTCTCTCTCCCTTATTCCTTTTCTCTCCCCTTTGGGGAGGGAGGGGGGTTAAAAGAGAGCGGTCTGTTATCGGTTTGGGGGTTGCCCTGACTCCAAACCGCGACACATATTTTCTTTGTTCTCTTTTCACTAGCTCTGTGAAACTGCTGCCACCAGCCTTTTCAATTACATAACAGGATTCTCCTCAGAAACATACCACTTCAGTGGGCAACTCAGTACATTCCCTTGCTGGGTTTCAGTGGGAGCCAACATAAACAACGGAATACTGCAATTCCTTCCTAATACCGTACTGAGAACACCACTGGCTCCACTTTCAGCCCCAGGCTTCTGGTCCATTTCTAGGGCACGTCCTAGGTATTGGCCCCCTGCTCTGCCTGCAGGAGCAGCAGGACTGACAGGCAGACAACACTCAGGCTCCTTGGGTGGAAGTGCTGTTTAAGAGGTGGCATCTCCTGCAGCATCCAGGAATATCAGCGCTAGAGTGAGGCACATGTTCTGAGCCCAATTTATTTATTTTTTTTGTTGTTGAAAACTATAGCTTAAATCAACCTGAAACAAGAAGTTCGACCTAAGGTCAACGTGATAATGGTTTGAGACAGGAATCAGCAAGGACATAGATGTGTTACAGCTGCTCCTTCTTCTTCAAGGGGACACCCACCCAGAGGCTCTAGTTTTGCATCTTTTGACACAGGAACTGGAAATGATACTTTTTTCTCTCAAAATGAGGTCAATGAAATGTTTTGTCTCCATTTGATTTAGTAAAACCTGATTTTTTTTACAAAAAGTAGAACAGTTCCCCCAGAACACTGAGAGAAGTCCTTTTTTTCATGCCTTGCATATATTCCCCTTGCACATTTCATGTTAGCTTTTATGGAATCAGAACCGGCTTGACCCCCAAGAGGAGAGGGGATGGCAAGTTTCAACATTTGGTCTTCTTTAAAATTCCCATCAAGAAACAAGTTTCACAGACTTTTAATCATTAAGAGAAAAGCATAATGAAAATTGAAGAAATGTCTTGTGGTGCAAGTCTACACTTTGCATTTGTGGAAGCTAAGACCCATACAATCGTCACACACCTTCCTCTTCAGGAGGACCCAAACATCAAATCTTTTCCACAATTCACTGACTGGCTCTTGGTTTTCAGGCTGTTTCCTGAATAAGTGGCTGTATTTCTGAAGGAAAATCTATAGTCTCACAGTAAAGTTTCTTTCAAACAACTGAGTCATATCTTATGTGTGCTTTTGTGCACTAGCATGTGTTCAAACTCCCAGACAATATCTTAACTAGAAGCTGAATTTCATTTCAGCTTCTAATTCAATGTCAAAACTCACTGCACTGTAATATCTTAATTACAGTAGGAGGTTGATATGCAAACAAGGAAATGAAGCCATAATGCTGTGGAAATTTTACCTATAAATATTAGCTTTCTTTTTTTTTTTAAATTATTTTATCCGAGATATTTTCCTTATAAGGAATTATTTCAAAACTGTTATAGAGAGAATAAGCATGATATAGAGGGGAAGGAAAATCCAAACAAAAAACACCCCCAAAGTAATTTTTTAAAGACTAGCATAAAAACTGGATATAAATGTCTGTTTCCACATGTACTGCTGCACCATCCGTGAAAAGAGCCTTTAGACAACTCATCTTACAAAGCAGAATGTCACCAGATATAGTGTTGATTATTAGGGGTACTGCAATGCATTCGTCTGCACCCCACTTTGATTAGTATACAGCAAAGATGGCCACAAGCACTCACAAAGTTTTATTGAGGTTTAAATCTTCATTCAAATGATGTAAAGGGGCATTGAATGAAGATTTAGAACTCCATAAAGCTGCTTGGCAGTGTCTGTGGCAATCTATGCCACATAAAAACGGAAACGCTTCTACTTTGTTACTGAAACAGTTCTACTGTAATTCTTTGATATTAGGTAGCAGCCACAGTGTTGGGCCTTTAGCACATCTGGGAGTGTTTCTCTTACTGAGACGCTTGCCTGCTATCAATTGTGCAGGATATTATAGAATGTACACACTGTTGATGTCTAGGAGATAATGGAAGAGGAATTGTTACTGCAATTACATATTATTATGCTTTTCAAAAGATAATGTGGGTTCATTCATGTCAGTATTTTGAACAAGCAAATACCCTAATTGCTTACATGTCTGTTAGAATCCTAAATCCAGTTGACATATCTGATGTACCGTTGTATTTTGCACCTGTATTCTTTATGATTTTCCTTCAACCTGCATTACCTCTGCAAACAAGGAGTGTCCTGTGCATTTCCTTGCAGTTTTGGTCTAAGTAAACACCCAGGAAAATAGAGACACAGAGCCCTGTAACCACGTGTGCTTTTTTCCAGGAACAGAGAATTAGCCTGTGCAAGAGCAGGGTAAGTGCAAATGATCTGATTATGCTGTAATGACAAATTTATGAAACGAAGAGTGTGTGCATTGTTTCAAGTGTCCTTTCACAATATATTGGATTGATGGAGAATGTCTGGCAAATTAATCACCCATTCACTTAACCAGAAAACAAAGGCAGATGATGAAGAAACATCAGTATTCTGAAGCAGCCATCAAAGTGACCCAGCCAAGGAGTGCAGAGGAGCAGCCAGCCCCGCCAAAAGAGGCTGCAGTCGGCTCACTTTTTAGTTTATTTAGTTTAGTTTTGGGTTTATGGGCAGAATTGTTTCACAGATTTTCCGAGGCAGCAAGCGGGGAGACGGAGATCACAACAGACTGATGCACGGGAACAACACACTGCCCACGGTATTCTCATGCTCCCACTGGGTGACAGAAAATGTTTGGAGAAAATATGTGTGCTTTTATAAACTCTTGCTTAATAATCCACTAGAGGGAGCTTATGTATAACCTCTGCTAGGCCAATTATGCCAAAGAGCTTGGTTTTACATAATTAACAAAGATGAGGTAATTATGAGGGGGTTACATGCATTGCTGTTCTCTTCTCCAACTGTTGTCCTGGAGCTCAGATCTGGCATTCTTGGAATCTCTAGTTCTAACTAGACCAGCCATTTGCTTTTCTCAAGTGGAAGCAGCATTCTTCTCATGTGTTGAGATTTGCCTTCATCTCTGACGGACTTGAACGTGGAAAAGAGCAGGCACTGCTGAATGAGGATATACACTAAATGGAAAAGCAGTACCAAAGTTTAGCTTATTCTATCTTCTGTCTTTAAAACAATAATTCCCTATCTATGATTCCCTCAGAAGAAACAGGCAAACAACCTGGACCACAAAGGTTGCCGCTTTTTAATTTCAGCAGGAGAAGGCTTTCAAGCACAGCTTTTGTCTAGGGCTGCTTACTTTCCAAGCAGAAACTCTGCCTCCTTTCTCTTGGAGACAGTTCATATAAAATTTGGTGTCCTTCACAGTATTTAATATGCAAACAACTTCAAGTCTTTCCTGTAATGTTAGCTAATAAAGGACAGGCTTAGCTATGTAATATCAGAAACACGAACTTTAGTTTAGTACCAAGGATGCACTTGCAATTACAATTCTAGCTAAACCTAGAGATAACACACTTTCAAGCTACATATCCATACAGTACAGTCTAGCTAAACAGTCAGATACACTATCAAAAAGCTTATCATAAAACTTGAAATTGCTGTATCCTTTACACTCATTTTGTTGCCTTTTTTCTTTCTATTTTTCTGTTGGAAAACTTATGACTACACTTCAGCTGTCACCAGCTTTCAAGGTTATACTGATAGGAATGAGAAACATATTCCTAATCTGCATACCAATGCATTGAGAATGCAAAGGCAGGCTTTTTGCCATTGAATAGATGATGATAAGGTCTTAAGTCTTTTGAATTTTTTGTGTTGTACTTGTATTATCATATGATTTCTTAAGCTGGGAATGAATATGTAAAATTCTTGCCACTGACTTGTTCCCAAATAATGGACATTACACTTGCACAGTGGCAATTCAGAGTGTAAAATTGATTAATATTTGTTTTCAAAATGACACGCAATGATGTATGGATCCTTTTACAACTTAAATTAATACTTTAAAGAGATGAATGGTCTCTACAGAGGATGTTAAAGTTCAAGCTGAAAAATTTGCATATTTATATTACAACCAACTGATAATAATTGTCGAAACAGAATGTAATGTGGTTCGTTTTTCATTTTAATCTGGTTGTACTCAAACATAGGACCTCATTAACTTCCAGCAACTAATACAGCATTATCAGTCCCCATAAAACAGGCTTGCTTTGAATTTATGAATTTCAAATACTATTTCCACTGGTGAATCACTGTTAAACACTGGGTCAGCCACTAGCATGTGCACTCCATGTCATATGCCATAGAAGCATGAAAGTTACCTGAGCTAAAGTGCTTGAGAATCCCATAGCCAGTTACCTACTTGCTAGATGACATTTGGAGTCAAAATTAAAGTGATATAGACATCTTGCCTTTGATGACAAAGACAGAATTTTTTTGCTCTTAATGACCGAGTTAGGAAATGCAACTTCATTCACTTTCTAGATTAGGTAATATTCTAGAACAGTGATAAAAGAGCAAGAGATCACAGAATGGTAGGGGTTGTAAGGGACTTCTCTGTATCACCTCATTCAACCCTCCTGATAAAGGAGGTTCACCCAGAGCAGGTTGTCCAGATGAGTTCTGAGTATCTCCAGAGAAGGAGATTCCACAGCCTCTCTGGGCAACTGTTCCAGTGTCTGTCACCCAGCACAGGAAAGAATCGTTCCTCAAGATACAAGTTTTGTATAAGGAAGATGCAGAACTTTGGATAGAGAACTTCAAAGGTATTAAGGATTCATTCCAAATAAATACTATGCCATTTGGATTTAAAGAGCAACAGGAATAGAATTAGTAAAATAAGCATGCTCTCAACATGTCTTAGGTAGTACATTATAGGTATTCTTGTACCAGATGTATTGGGAAAATGTACATCTCCAGAAGAATGAATAGTAAGCAAGCAACTTCAGAGCTCTGCATATTTCTTCTTGTGAAATGGATATTGAATCTTCAAATAATGGTGAGTAATTCTTTAGTTCACTAAAGGCTGATGGCTATAAAAAGGGGAGGTATTTCTTACAGTGCACTCTCTTCATTTTTATTATAAGTACTAACTAAAGGATTGTGTGATTAGCTTCCTTCTATGAACATAAATACTTCAGAGAAAATAAAAAGCTATTTTTCTATGATATCTCATATTTTGATAGCTAATCTGATAGCTAATCTGTACTGATCTGTGATTTTGAAAATCCACGGACCTAAGAACTCACATTCTCACACTCTGCTCAAGAGATCTGTTATACAGCTGGTCTGGTAGCAAATATAACTTTACATTAATACTATAAGAGCTACAAAGTACCAAGGACTGCTCTTGACTCAAAAGGGCTGTCTGACAGTTGGCAATATCTGAAATAAAGACACATTTGCAATCTCCTAAGTGTACTCCTACAGGGAAGAGGGTAACATTACTAAGCTAACTTCCTCTAGCCCAGATGTTGTTTTTAAGCAAGAACATGTCAGGTCAGCCCCATGGCTGCTTTGCACAGGCTTGGGAAAGTCCTGAGAGTCTGAGAAAATAGGAGGAACATTATAGAAAACTTGTAAAGAAATGTACATGTTGCTAATAACAAGACCTTTTATTTAAATGAATGAAAGTCTATAAAATGTCAATACCAGGAATTATAACTATTATTTCCTTTGAAGCCATCCTGACCTCCCACTAGACCCTCATGAAGAACTTATCATTCTATCAACTGCCAAATACCCTGTTCCAGCTGCACAGTGACAACTTCAGTTGTTGTGCCTTTCTAATGTTGCAAGACTTGACTCTTTGGATGATCTTTGCAAAATCAGTGCACAGAATAAGCCAGTGAGATGCCTTGAGAAATTCCCAGGCTTTATTGAATGAGCTATGTTGCATCCAGGCCATCACAAACTTATATTCAGAAAAAGGGCAAAGTAGTAAAACCTCTCCTCCAACATAGGAATTCATCTGCCCTATATCTTGGTCTCTAAAGTATGACTAAATAATTGATTTTTCATGATGAAGAGAATGTACCTTCCTATAGAGATCTGTACTGAGATCTGTGTTATAACATAACTGACTTGGAAAAATGAAGGAGTGCATTCTCTGGTGACATTTTAATTGCTAGTAAAACATTACCTAGGAAAGCCAAAACTTAGACTGATCAAGACTTCTGAAAGTATCTCTGAGCAACTTGGTAGTAAAATGGCTGAAGAGACAAGATGCTGACAAAAGATAACATTGTGTAAGTGGGGGGAAGGGAGGAGAAAACAAAACCCTAAGGCAGAAACACAGTACAACTCTAAATAATGTCTTTTCATTAGCAAAGTGAGAAAGTCAGTATGAACAGTAAACATCACAATGTTTAGGTGAGGAATGTAAAAAACATTATATATACACATCATACCTGATTTGTGAATACTTCCCAATGTTTTATCTAAAACATATTACAAAATACATTGAGAAAAATAATTACAAGTAGCATTTTGCAATGGTTTCTGAAAAAATAAGTAGACAGGATTCCTTCAATTAGGAAAAAAAGGCTTGGGGGAGTATTTTTGGGGAGTCTACAATAACAGCTTATTTAGCCTATTATTTGGGAATAAATAGCCCCCATTTATCATACTACATCAATTAGGGAGCAGCTTGTGAACTTACATGACAGCAGGTATGTAGGGATACGTATTTCCTTACATGGTTCCTGTTTCATCCAAACAGGCTTCCATAGTCTACTTGGATATTCAAGTTGGGTATGGGTTCAGAAGGTGACTGGAGAAAATTCAGCAAGAAATGTCCTACTGCTAGAAATAATAAGAATCCAATAAGGAAAGCCTCATTTGGTTGCTCCAGCCTTGTGGGCTGTGGTTTTTTTGCAAACATCTGCAGGACACAGGGCTAGATGTTTGCACCCAGCATAGCCACGGCTGCGCTCTGATGCTCTGAGAAAATGGCCCAGCAGAGAGCAAAACCAAGACCTTGAACACAGGAATACTTGTTCTACTCTAATCACAGCTAAGCAGATCACACAATATTTTGGTTTTCAAACCTGCCAAACATACTGGCAAATTTCCTTACTGTAGCAAAATTCTTAGCCAGTAAAATGGGGCATTTCTCATACGAGTTCTGTCAATCCCCATGAGACAATGAGGGTGCATTAAGCCATCAGAAATACATATTTACACATAGAAATTGTTAGCAATACTGCTCTTCTTTTCCCTAGAGACAGCTCCATTGCAACAGTCTTAGAAAACACATACATACACACACACACACACACACAGAAACAATCAATAGATGCACTTAGAAAGCCTGTTATACCATGTTGTGCTTCACAGATTTTGATAATATCAATCATAATTGAGTTAGATATAATCCATCTGACTTTCAGCATGCTGGGGTCAGCCGGGGATGCAATGCCTCACTTCACATCAGTTACCACATATAGTAAGGTGGTGGTAAGCAATTCCATTTGATAGTTTGCAGCTATAAATAATTATATGGCAATAGCAGTAAAGTTGGCTCTTGGGCACAATACAGAATAATGAATTTTCATTTACTTATATCTCAGAAGCTGTTAGGCCTACTGGTTTGAAATGTGAACTCTGATTAGGTATATCAGTCTTTATATTAATACAGTATAGTACAGCTGGCAGATACTTTTGAATGAACATTTTATTCTTTCTCTTATTTAATGAGAATAATTTCATTACCGATACGAACACATGATACATAAAGAATAAGGCAAAGCAAACTTAGTCACATGCTCCTTTAATATAATGTCCCATCTTCCATTCAGTTTAGGGTCTGTCCCATCCAAGTCTCTGCAGGATTTCAGTAAGATGTTTTTTACATGCTGTATAATAAATTCTTAGCAACTTGAAAACATACAGAGTAAAGCAGGTTTATTAATCAGGAGACTACTGCAGGAAGGTTGTAAAAAAAATTGGCTACCTGCTTTGGCTAGGGACCTGTTCTTTTTCAAATGCTGTTATTGATGGCATCCTGTGTTTTAAGCTCATCAGTCAACAGAGACAGAGCAGACATAGATATGAAGGCAGATTAGGAGTAAGGTAGGACGCTCTGTACTTTAGGCTACAGGAGAGGTTGTTTGAAAAAAATGACATTTTTTTTCTCAGAAAAAATCGGCCCTAGAAATGGCAAATGTCTCAGGATAGCTGCCCCAAGAAAGCTGCTCAGCCTGAAATCTCAGGCTATCCCTCACCTACTGGTTCCACTTTATTGACAGCCCCAAGTTGGCACCTGCACTGAGATGAGCTCATTTAAATTTTAAAATCAGAAAAGAACCAGGTTGAGGGACACCTAAGGAAGGCTGAGTAAGTACAAGAAGGACAGAATGGCTATGATGAGAACTGGAAGAAGTACAAAAGCCCAATTTTCCTAAAACGCATGGAGGTATTTCTATGGCCCATAAAATACAATACAATTCACTTTAATTTTTAAAAGCAGTATAGAAGTGGGGGTGGGAAGAGTGAAGACACAAGAGAGTCTGAGAATTAGAAAATTAATTTGCTTTTAAAATACACCCACTTACAGAAATTTTCAGATCAAACCTTTTCCTAAAGGTGATGTATTTGGGGAAGTCTGCATGCCCACTTCTACACATGACATGGATAACAAATTAAATATCCTAATAAAGTCATATTTTTGGATGCTTGTCTAGATTTGATCTGTATAGAAATTTTGAGGAACATCTACTATGTGTAACAAATAGTCTTAAGAATTTTATTCAAATGGAGCAAAGGATCATAGCTTCCCTTGCCCACAGGGAGCAGATATTCTTGACACTTTCAAAAGATTTATACTATCTTAGGGTAAGTATCTTATTAAAATAACACCAAGACTCTCTGCAGAACTGTGATTCAATGATTCTTGTCTTATCAGAAGGTAGAACATGCTGTGAAAGTGAAACACACCTGGTCTGTGGATATTTGATCATATATAGCATATTTCCAGCAAGAAGAAACCAATCACAGCATCTGTCATATACCCTATTCCACCAGTGGCCACAGAATGAATATAGGAACATCCACATTCTTTTCTAGAGAATTCATGCTGCCGTGGGATCTAGATTTTAGAAAAGAATCTCTCCTTTTCATCTTGACCTGAAGACTGATTGTGAAAACCATTAATATTTTGAACATGAAAGAAAAAAAAAAAGTTCAGTAATCTGAGGAAGAATTAATCTAGGAAAAGGTCTCCTAACCAGAGGAAGATTAAGTGCATTAATGATGTCATAGATATTTATACAAGAGTTAATGATTTAAAGAAAGGCAGATTACATGTGTCAGAGGAATGCATAGATGTCACTAATACTAGATGAATCACTAAAACCCACTTGAATAAAAAGACGAGATTTGTGGTATGATGAAGTAAGAACTGTATCCTTAATTATGATTTGATAGGATGGATCTAATTTTAGTAAAGCAACCTATGTAAAAAATACACATCCATGGTTTTGGGAGGCCCAGGTCACAGCCCATAGAGCAGCGTCTTACTGATCAGAGAACTGGTATTTAGCAGCATGAATTGAACTGCAATCAACAAGGAGCCTGATTTGTGTTCTAAATTGGTGTTTAGCAGCATGATCTGAACTGCAATCAAGGGAGAACTCATAGCATTTTCTAGGGGGAGCAAATGGATAGTTTCCAATCTCATTACACAAAATATTTGTAGCAGTTTAAATTAGATTGGAAAAGATCCTGAATTATTTTAGCTTGAGATCTGTAGAAAGACAACTTTTGGAATACGTTTCAGTAGAAACCTGCACAAATGTAAAGGTTCTAGAAAAAGATTTACTCTGCATGTGCTTTTTTTTTTTTTTTACATTGGAAAATGAAAAAAATATTTGAAAAGTCATTGTAATGTAACACAAAGCAGGGCTTGGATGGCAGGGCTTTTTTTCAGCAAACTATAATGCTTCCATGAAAAACTGCAACACATCTTGCTAAGAAAGGTACATTGCCTCATGGCATAGGTCAGTTTTCTGATGTAGCTGCTCAGAGGGCTACAGAGAACAGTATGAATTAAGATTCCCTAGGCAAAAGACTAAAACATTTGGTGGTCCTGCCATGAACCGGATGCACTGTGCATCACCCCCGTTGGCACTCTTTACCCTGTAATTATGTCATCAATCTGATATTATACCCTAAAGCTGGTATTTCACAATATCATCACAATCAAATATTTTAACCACCACCTCCAGTGCTGGTTTTGTGCATTTTGTGTTTGTCTCGTGTTTCTTCTTCTACCTCAATCAGTGCCAACGGTCAATCTGAGGATCTGGCTACCCAGCCTGTTGCCATACCTCTGCATATTCATGAGTAGAATCTCTCCATATCCACATGGCAAACCTTTCAAACTGTCATAAGGAAGAAATAATCACCTTTTCTTTAGAATCTAACAAAGCCCACCATAGCTGTGTTCCTTGTATAATAGTTAACATTGTCACTAGTAATCAATTTATTTTACTGGTAAAGACAGTATTCTCATGACAAGTCAAAGACCTTTGGAAACAGTACATCTGTGCCTGCTATTTAAGCACACACAGACACAAAGAAGCAGAATATATTAGAAACAAAAAATATGTCAGCTTGTATAATGGTCTTATTGTTTGCTCCACCAGAGAGGGATTGTGCCATAACATATGACGCTGAATGTGCTTTTCTTGTTCTCCAGCCTTCATAATAAAGTATTTTATGCAAATACTCTAATCACATGGAGAAGATGCGGATGTTAGTTGTCTTCCCTTCACTGCTATTCCTGCTGCCTCAAGAGATGTATTTTTATGAATATTAAAAACCCCAAACAGTAAATTGATAGAATCCTGCTTTAATATGTTACTTTTAATAGCAGGTGCTTGATTCACACTTGGCTCAGTATGAGCCTCCTCTGCCAGACACAGAAGCTACATTAATGTTCAGTAAATGACACCTGTCTTGTGTCTTCTCCATTAGACTGCTTAGTCATTTTGTATATGATAAAACAGAAGAGGCAAGAAAAGGCACAGAAACTAGCAGCTGCCCTATGCAAATATATTAAATTGCTCTGTATAGCGCTGCATGTAGCCCTGTGCAGCATTTCCTAATGGATAATGCCCATGATTTACAGTAAGTGGGTTTCCAAAGACATGGGAAGAGGGAGAACAGGTCAGTTCACTCATTTATAACACTCTACTTCCTCCTGTGCAGATAAAGTATAAGGCGCAACTTCAAATACACAAAATGGCCTTAAATAACAAGGAGCACATTGACCTTTAATTATACTGCATGGACCCTAGAATTATCCAGTGCTAAGACAGCTTATCCAGTTCAATATTGCTGTTCCTACTCACTCATTTATCAATGCTTGATAAAGAATGGGAAATAACTGCCCATAAGAAAGTGAAAAGGGCAGGTACAACTGCGAAGAGGACTATGGCTTGCAATATAGGGGCCAGAGGCAGAAAGAAGTTGCAGGTTCATCCCAGCTGCACTCTAGAAAGTGCCATTCTATGTTGACACACAACAAACAACTTGGCAAGCCTGCTTCTTCCCTGGCTGTGCACATCACTCTGCACTAACTGTCACATACTGTTTGAAAGCTGCTAATTTTTCTGTAATTGGAGAAATGGGCCCTCCATGGAACAAAAAGGACAGGGTTGAATTCCTTAATAACAGCATACTTTGTAATAATACAACTACACAACACTTCTGTAAGAAGCAGCAGCCTCTATCCTAGTTCTACCTGCTTCTGCACACCTTGTGGAACTTTGCAGCAGCCTGCTGGATCACAAGGCAATTTCCAGACTTCTACTGCTTTGTTAGTCCTAAATGTGTTCTTCCCATGACATTTGGTAGAAACATAATAGTTGTTCTCTGCCTGTCTATAGTTGGAATGAAAGGATAGGGCAGGCAGACACTCCTCTGCTTTCCATTCCTGGGGCTGTTATATGCATGCCTACATGAGAGTATTGCACGTGGTTAAGAAGCACAGGGAGCTCAGAAAATCTATGGTTTCCATGTTGCACTATCAAATTTCATACTTTTTTTCTTATGGAAACCAAGGAGACTTCATGTGTATATGTGTCAGCTACTGCAGAGAGTCACAGTGCACCAAAATCAACTTTAAATGAACACTAATTAAAATGAATAAACTAAACATTGCCTGCTGCAGGATACAGCCACTATTAAACAATCAGAAGTAAAATCAGAGGTGCAACTAGGTCCATGTGTTCATTAATGTCTGGCATTAGCAGAAGGGGCCTATGGTGGTTAGTGCAAGGGCTGAAGTTCCTCGGGACCCATTAACAACCTCAGCAACCCTTCCCCCAGACACTGGACAATGTAACAGAATTCCTACATCTCAAAAGCCCACTCTATAAACAGAGATGAAATCTGAATATTCAAACCTTTGGCCCTCCTGCTGAGCACAGCTGAGACTGCTGCAGCTTAACTTCAAAGGCAAGAGAGCCATGAGAAAGGAAGCAGAGCCTTCCAGCACACACTTGACTCAGCACTGTGCCTGGCGGAGCTATATGACTATTGTGTGTGCACTATTAAACAGCACTGTAATGTACACAGCAGATCCTCAGCTTTGGAAAAAAAAGGCTCAACATTTGGCTATTCTCACGCAGGGTCAAACATACCTAATTATTATTTGACTGTTCATTTGCATTTCAAAAGACCTCACCAGCTCTGAATATCTCCCTTCTATATTATAACTTTCTGTGGGTTAGACAACAAGTCAGGCTATGCATTGAGAGTAGGACACAAACCTTCCCTCTATAATTACAGAAGTTACTTTGTGTTGGGATGAGGTGCTCCAGGCCATGGAGCTTTTGAATCCTGCAGCATGTGGATGAGACTGTGCAGAGGCCAGTACCAACCCCCACACACCTGGCTGGGCAGCGAAGCCAGGGCTGTAAGCAGCTCTGGACCAAGGATGGAAATCCTGACTCCTGGGACACAAGAGTCAGGTTCACACTGCAACAGTCAAGACTGGCTGATTTAAAAGACCGTTCAGGGATTTGAAGATCCAACTGTGGTTCCTCATACTGCCCTGTTCTGAATTTGCATCCTCTGTATGCTAAGCACTTACTCAAAGAAATGTCAGCTCAGAATATGACTATCAGTGGTAGGTCCTTGCAACTTAACATATTTCCCTACTCTCTATCCCATTCTGTTTTGAAACAAAAGCATCATTCCTTTAAAATATTTCTCAAAAATGAATGTTTGAGCTTTACACTGCAATAAGCTAATACCCTCTTTGAGGTAGTGGGACAATAAATACCTTTGTCTTACCATGGCTTGTGTGATGCCTAGAGACTATATCTAGTATTTCCACCCAACATTCCATGCAAATACAATTACACACTCAATTTCATCTCTACTGAACTGGCATGAAGAAGCCTGGGGTGCCATGCTTGTAAGAGCACTATTTCTTTTGGTAGGAGTGCCCAAACAGCTCCCACTTAAAGGATACTGTAAAGAAAATTATTTGTCTATTCTTTAGGACTTAGAACTTTAACCACTGTTGGTTTTTTTTCTTTTTCCTAGGACAGTACACAGCTTGCAGTGTTTGATATGAACCACATAATTGTAATGCAGCCTGATGGCAGCACTTCTGAAATCCCTGGCAGAACTATTAGAAGTTGCCATATCTGAAGGTAAGGTTGATTTACCTTTCTATATCTTTTAGAAACACCACCTGAACTGTAATCTGTTTGATTTTGGTGGTGGTTTTACTTGTTGCTTCTTTTATCCTTAATGGGAGCGCACACATTTATCTGTGGGTCACTCATAATTTCTGCTCTCTTTCTGAGCTCTCAGAATGATCCCAGTTATGCCCTGTTAGCCAGCATTTTTTAATTATCTCTACTGCAAGGCCCACTCTAAAAGATAAAAGTATGAGAGAATTTGTGCAGTCTATGCCCAAGTATCTCAATATGCCCTTGTCAGACTGTAATAGCATCACCGCCTCTCAGTGTAGTAGCTCTCTGAAGTCTAGATGGTAGCAATGGAAACGTGGGCTGGTAACACATTGACAGGTTCAATTTTTCACTGTCAGTGACTGCATTTTTATTAAGCAGATACGTGGAAAGTGAAAGGTTTGCAAGAACATGCAGGGAGGTGAGCTGCAGTTAGGAAAGCCAACTTTACATCGGAAGCAGGCACAGAAGTCTATCCTCAGGGGTATCTTTAAAGAATACAGATCTGTGGTTAATCTTACTGGCCATTGCATGTCATATAAATGTCATCAAAATCTCAGCATGTATCTGGCAGCAGAAATTCCCGGTTGTTATTAAATAAAAAGTGAGGTGATGATGATAGTTTTCCATAGTTCAGCACATTGCTTATTTCATGGATCTCTGGTCTGGGGTTGGGAAGAGTGAGAGCAGGGCAGAAATGTTCATTTCAGGCCCCAATTCTGAAAACTTCTAAACTTTAGTCTTACTCAACAGAAGGTCTTGTATGTATAAATTACACATGTGCACAGCTACATTTGAACTTGGGCACTGAATATTTACTCAGTAAACTGTCTAGCTGGCACACAGCTTTGACTCAGTATAGCTTATTTACAACTGTAAACTGAACTGAAAATTCATATCATCAATAAAGATTCCTTAGCAGAGATTTTTTTTAATGAGGCAGCAAGCCAAAACTTCAAGATCTGATGCAAATAGACATAACAAGAAACCTTTGCCTTAGTACAAGACAACACATACTTGCAACTAAAGATCCTGAGTTGTTGCAAGGAAAGCATACAGCTGCTTTTGGGTTTTTTTTCTTTTTTTTCACTAGCTGCCCAGCTTATTTGTTTATCTTACCAAGACTGAACACAATAAACTGTGTGACCATCAAGAAGCTCTGCTCCTTTAACTGCTCCAACCATTGCTATCTCTAATCTATCTTTGGAAGCAGTGAATCAAAGAAAAGCTTTACCTGCATCTGCTCTCTATATCCTGAAGACACTCTCTCATTGTGTCCACAGCATTTACTAAGACAGAAAGGAGTCAGAAGAGTGTCTGGAAAGATGTTAGTGAGATTTCTACTACATAATTTACAGAGAAGCCAAAGCAGCTTTAGATTCTGAGCTGATTAGTACTTACATCATGGTTTTGAGATGAGTAATACAGTTATATTATCCTCAGCCAGCCACTATTTGTGCAGTGACAGATTAAATATTTATTTTAATTACTAACCATAAACCAAATTTGTCCTGAAGGTGCTGTTGGTAAATTTATAAAACACGTTTGATGTTAGCACATCTGATTAAAAAGTGTAATTAATTAGATGAACAATTTATCATAGTTTTTACTAATTCAAGGCATTCTTGGTAATCCTTGCAGACAAGGCAAAGATTAAACAGGTATGGAGAAAAGACACCCTGATCAAGCCCTTGGAGAAGTCCTGTCACATCAGAGATGGGACTTCTGCTGATGAGAAAACTGTCCTGCTAATGACCAGGATGGAGTACTTAGATGTAGAGGCTGCCAGTGCATCATATTGCTACTCAAATTTTCTGGTCTATCATGACAAAGAAACATTGCAGAGTGAAGTTTTGAAGTTCAACTCTGTTCTCTTATTCCTCACACCAATGTTAGGTTATAATGGTTTTATTTTCCCCATCCTGTTTGACATAAAGCAGAGTTCATTTTTCAATAAAATATTCCAAAAGTCAGGTGTTCCATGAGGGGAAAGAGGGAAAAAAAATCACTTTTTCAATCTGCACAAATTACTTTTTTTCAAAGCTCTCATGAGGTGAAGACACTGGAAAGCTATTGATTTCAGGTGAGCAGTATCTAGACACCTTTTGTTCTCTTCTGGCTCTAAAGGTGGAAAAAATGGAAATCAGAATTTCTCAAAACCTCTAAGAGCTCTAAAAGTTACTTTCCCACTTCATGAGAAAACAGTCAAAGATGCTATCTTCTGTTGATTTATTCAAAACTTTCTCTTAGTAATGGCAGATTACAGGATAAATACAGGCTCACATACACCCTGAAGGAGAACTCATGAGCTCTAATGCCAATGAAGAATATATCTGATTTCTGCAGAGGGTTTTACTTTTTAAGCACATAAAAATATGTGAAATAGTTAAAAATATTACAGGAGAGGACATTTCCTATGCTATTAAAAGGTGCCTCTATAGCCTCATACAGGTGTTTTTAGAAAAAAAACATTGCTTGTTACTACTTGACTTGCAACTTGTAGTCACTTCTAAATACAAGTGTCATTTTAGCTTAGCTGAAACTAATATTCACTGTTAGACACAGGTTTGCTATAGATTTAATGACCCATTCCTTTCTTATCGTAGAGATTAATGATGAGTACTAGTTGCATTAAAAATAAAAGATTCCTTTTATCACTATTTCCCATTTAAAAAGAAAAAAATTATATGACAATCAAAGTAAGCCGGTTATATTTTCCTTGTTCTAATAAATGAAACCATTCTGATACAAAAAGATGAATTAGTAACTCCTGTGTAACAGCATCACAGACTGTCTATGTTAAAAAATAACCCTTTTCCATTTGGATTGTGCTGATAACATTTATTTTTCTCTTTCCATCTGGAAACCCTGTGGGTATCATGAGAATTGTAGCGAAGCTGATTGGGGTCATGTGTGAGGGCACTGGGATCAGAGCCAATGTCACGTCCAGCCTCCTGCAGCTTCAACAGCTCCCAGAGAGAATGTAAGTACAAATCTGTGGCATATTGGGAAATGAGGGTGGTAACAACTGAGGTCAGTGGCCAGAGTGTTTCATATAGTCTTGGGAACAGGGATCAGTTCTTAACTTGCAGCAGCTATATTGAATGGAGTTTCAATAAGGAATGGTGGTGTATCCTGTAGGAATGATGCCCTAAACCTGTGCTTTATGAAATTTGGGTACAACTATAGAAATACATGAAGCTTATAAATTGCACGTAGAGAGCTTTCTGTCTTCATCTGGCACAGAATTTAGAAGAGCAGATCTCATGCTTCTGCTTTGTTTAGTGGATCGCTGAGAAGAAAATTATACGACTATGAAAATCAGTACACTAATTATAGCAAGGCTGTTTTCCAGTCCCTCAAAGAATGGCAACAGTGACAAAATCCTATGCAGCAGGAGTAACTGGGCTCCCACACACTGCTCTTGCAATGTCTTCCTGAGACAAAGTTATGTAGAAAGTGTGTTGTCTCTGCTGTATTTCATACCATAAAATTTGAGTTGATTTGTCTCATGTGAAATGAGATTTTCTACAGGACCCATAGAACATCATCTCAATTTAGCAATGACAGTGAACTACAGAGTTAAAACACGGACAGGACAAAATAAACTGAAGCCCTTTCTCTTCCCCTTTAGGGATGTTAACAAGAGTGCCTGTTACAGGCCCTGCCCTAAACCTTGACACATACATATGTTAAAAATGTGTATAAACATCTGTCTGTCTATCTACCTACCTATCTATGGGAGAAGGAAACAGAAATCAGCATCTGTGCCTTAGTCCACCACCTATACTTGTCACCTCCCCAGAAATACAAGTTGCTGAAAGGGCAGATCACACTTGGATCTCTCCCCAGACAGCAGCAACACTGCACCTTTACCGCTCAGTGCTTCAAGGGCAGATGACCATGTCTTGTAGTGAGAAGGTCAGTGCCCTATTACTCAGAGATGGGGTGTTGTTAATCACATTCTCTCAGCTTGTAAATAACAATAAAATCGGTAGAGAGCAATCAGAGAGAGATTCTCTCATGCTAGCCTATTAACTTACTTCTGGACTTTAAATGGTGCTGAGATTGCAAAACCACCTTTACATTTCATGAATGGAAAAATTCATTACAATATTTCATCTTTTCAATAAATCAGATTCCAATTCAAGTATTTACCTACTCACTGGTTTTACATGTAAGGTTAAGACAGCTGGCAAACAGAATATACAAGGTATAGTTTGTTGCTTGATTTCTATCACGTAAAAGCAGATTCTAAAGGGCGTATCACAGGCTTGAAAGTGAGTGTGATTACCTATATATTCATTGGTATCAGAGCAGTATTTTTTCCATGTATTCATTTGCTACAGCTCCTTTGATAAGTATGGGAAAACCTGAGAAATGACAAGGGCTAAAATATTTTTAACATGCATGAGCCAACCATCTAACCTCGGTGTGATCAGCACAAATGTTTTGTTTGCTGTATATCTGAAATGGTCTGAAAAAGTTTGCAAAGAGAGGAGCTGTCAGAGACCTGCTGCTGGAGGCAAGTTCTGTGCTGCTCACTGCTACAACAAAGGTGTGCACTGGTGTTCCTACACTGGCCAAGGACACCCTGAACAGACAAGCTTTTAGGTGCCAGTTGCAGGGAAGGAAAATCAGTACCTGTACTAGTTTAAACTTCCACCAAAGAAGCCTGCAAAATCCATTCATATCCAGGAGCCACAGATACCCTAAGATATCCCTCTATTCTTTTGTACCTTTGTGATGCTCTTTTCTATTCCAAGTTCCCCCCACACCCACCCGTGCTCCTCAGTTCTCTGCCACCTCCTGCTCCCTTTCCCCCAGTTAATATGTTGCATCTCATTTCATGCTGTGACACCATTAGTGGAACCTAATCTCCCCTCTAAAGTAGACTATTAGTGTTGGTTGAGGCCACTTACAAGGTCATACGCTCACACAGCACTTATCTGAAGTAAATGTCTTGTAGCTAATCAGGAAAAGGTAACATGCCATCGCCCTGCCCACATCTTCCCAGCACCCAAATTCCACTCATTTACAGGGAGAGAAACCCCAAGCAGCCCAAGCTTTGGTTTTTCTGGTTCGTTTTTTTGTTGGTTTTTTTTTTTTTCCGTGACAGAAGCCATATCCCTTAAGTGACTAGGATGGAATGAGAAGGGAATAAACAATTAGACAGGGCTGCTGGAACAAATCCTCCTGTTTCATTTTTCTTCTTCACTTGTCTCAGCGGGAGTAGTTTTACCTCCTATTGACACCCATTGTGCTCTTGGCTGCTCACTATGATGCAGCTGTTTTCTTAATGCCTATCAACCCCTCTGCCTTTTTACAATACAAAGGTGACTTGTTAATACAAATGTTGTTGAAACCTTAATAATAATGAGCCCCAGTTGTGATCAATGCCATTGCACCTTAGCAGGGAAGGTATCAATGCTTATGGATTAATTTAAAAGTCATCTGTACAAAGCTGTTGCTTTCTATATTTTAAAAATCTACGTAAGAAATATGCCTGCTCTATTAGACTGACATTTCTAACTCTACTGGGTGCAGTAATACAGTATTATAGTTCTACTGTTTCCTTAGTCTCATATCTACCATTTTCTGTCTGCTCCAGAGACTACATTTAAACAGAAACTCAGCACTCCTCTGAAATCCTCAAATCCCAGTTACACTCAGTCCTCTGAAAAAGGTACTTTGATGCACCTGTTCTTCTCCAAAGGTACCTCCAAGGCAGAGTTGTGCTGTCCTTCACTTTGGGCAGAGGTGGATTAGGCTGATAAGGAGGGGAGCATTTTATAAGCCATTGGATCTTTACCAGCTCTTGGTAAATGAGCTTTTGCTCATTTACAGCAAGATGCTGAGAAAATATCCTCATATAAGTTTAGCTCTGTTGCTTTCTATCAGTTAGACCTTCTTTTCATTGCACCTACCCAATAGTCTTCCATATAAGAAAAATTACATCACTAACAATAATAACAGCACAGCAATGTGATGAAAGTTAAAAGTTAAAAACCTACACTGCCTACCAAACTCCTTGACCAATGTCAGCTTCATTGGCAAGAATGCATCAACATAGAAAACTATACATAACCCAGTCAGAGATGCTGGCAGAAATAACCATGTTCTGTCTATCCAACTTAATCTTTCTTGCCTGGATTAAAATCTGCTGGAAAGATCTCAAACAGCATATGTTGTCAGTTTCCTTTTAAAAGAAGCACTGAGTTTTGCTCTGTTGATTTTTGTCTGGTATATCGGGCAGGGCAGACCTTTTTTCTTCAGCATTTTCTAGTTCTAATTTGTTATATTCCAGAGCTTCCAAATACTGCACTCACTAATCACCC
>VYZU01037007.1:59799-90471 GCA_013401355.1 Ceyx cyanopectus
TTTTTTTGTTGGTTTTTTTTTTTTTCCGTGACAGAAGCCATATCCCTTAAGTGACTAGGATGGAATGAGAAGGGAATAAACAATTAGACAGGGCTGCTGGAACAAATCCTCCTGTTTCATTTTTCTTCTTCACTTGTCTCAGCGGGAGTAGTTTTACCTCCTATTGACACCCATTGTGCTCTTGGCTGCTCACTATGATGCAGCTGTTTTCTTAATGCCTATCAACCCCTCTGCCTTTTTACAATACAAAGGTGACTTGTTAATACAAATGTTGTTGAAACCTTAATAATAATGAGCCCCAGTTGTGATCAATGCCATTGCACCTTAGCAGGGAAGGTATCAATGCTTATGGATTAATTTAAAAGTCATCTGTACAAAGCTGTTGCTTTCTATATTTTAAAAATCTACGTAAGAAATATGCCTGCTCTATTAGACTGACATTTCTAACTCTACTGGGTGCAGTAATACAGTATTATAGTTCTACTGTTTCCTTAGTCTCATATCTACCATTTTCTGTCTGCTCCAGAGACTACATTTAAACAGAAACTCAGCACTCCTCTGAAATCCTCAAATCCCAGTTACACTCAGTCCTCTGAAAAAGGTACTTTGATGCACCTGTTCTTCTCCAAAGGTACCTCCAAGGCAGAACAACCAACCACATGATTCTCAATACCCTTTTGGTTTCATCATCAAAACCCCAGCTCAACACAAATGTTATCACCACCTACACACCATCTGAATTGTCTCTGGACTTACTAAACAATGTAATAATGTTATTTCAGGAGGGGCATTGTCCACTAAAGCTGCTTATGTGAGTGGCCCACAACTCAAAATGCCATTGTGTTCAAAAGAAAATACACAATTTTAAAATATGACAGACTAGTTCTTCTCTCCTTTATGGCATCATTACATGGATGTTGGTCTAGTGTCATCAACAGATCTATGCTAGTGCAAAATGATAGTTGAATAAAAGCCCATCAGGAACAATGAAATTTAATAAAGATGCTCCTACATATAACTGGCATTTGTGTGCACAATCCATAGGGAAGTGCCATTTTCAGATGGGAAATAAGCCCGAGCAAACTTCGTTTCTCAAATATTCTCAGTTCTTGATCAGGATATTCTAAGTCATTTCCTACTTAATCCACTCAACCAGAGACATGATCATTGGACTATGCAAGGATCACTTTGCCCTAGAGAATAAAAGCTTTTGGTGTTCAAAACATGAAAGCTGAATCATTCAGAAACTGAGCTCCACTGCTATTGTAATTCTAAGTAGAAGAACTATGTAACGCAGCTGCTTTATGCTTTGAAAACAGTTTCCAGTGTTCCAATGTCATATATTCCTCCACTCCAGATCATTACACTCTTGCATGAAACTAATCAACATTACAAATTGAAATTAATCTAGCAAACACACAGTTTCTCATTACAAAATTATTAGGTTCCATTACAGTGTTTTAAAAATCCACACAGGGATTAGCTGGAATTTTGACAAGTGACAACTGCAGAAGCAGGAATAGCTTCTAATGCCTGATTTAGCAGTCTTCAGACTGTGTACCTCTGTATTGTGAACAATAGTGTCTTTTTTGGACCTTTGGTTTGTGCTAGAACTCTGAGTCACCGAATATTTTATGGTGTTCAATGAATTACAGTATGAGTCATTCATCATCTTTCAAGTATTTTTGGAATTGTGTTATTTTGCTTAGAAATGCAGAAAAATCGACTAACAGAAGTGATAAAAAATGCAGCACTGTATATTTAAAAAAGATCATGGTAGAATCGGAGCATATACACATCAGCATAAAAAAAAATTAATTTAAGCAAAAAATAGGTCTACAAAGGAAATGAGGGATTCACAATGAATTGTTAGAGAGTTATTGTATTCTGAACGGGACCCATTTACTGGAGCTAGTTATGGTTGCCAAAAAGTTCTTGCCTCAGATTCTGTCCGTGCTTACAATAATTATTTTCACACTCTGCTGCAGTTTACCATTTCTACAGCACTGCAGACATGTAAGATTTTTATGAATGCTAACTGATTAAGAGCTTCATTTTATGAACATCAGATATCACTCAAAGTGCATGATCCAAAGCTAATTTCAGTTGGTGAAGTCAGTGAAGAAAAAAATCCCATTGAAAAGAGTCAGTCCCACTACAGTCCGGGATAGAGAACTATTTCTAGTGCTGAAGAGTCATTAATCCTACCCTTACATAAAGAAGTTGTTCTTTTTCTTTTTAATAGTGCCTAAAGACACTATATATCATAAGCAACAGCTTCAATATAAGGACCTGAACCATCAACATCTCTGAAAGATAGGAAAAACAAACACAGCTTTACACAAGACACACAAAGAGCTGGGCAAGAGCTTAGAGCTCACAACCTTGTGTTTATGATGAACATCCAACACTGCTTTTTACACAGGTTCAACCTAAATGACATTTAGTCATGGTTCTGTTGAGCAGAGATCAGTTTTGGCTTTCTAACAAGGCTGAACTAAAGCCATTTGGAGAAATAATGGGAAGAATTGTGTCAAAATCTGGAAGTTTTTCCTTTGTTGGGAGCCAAAGTTCTTGTGTCACAAGACTGCCTGAAAGAGAAAGTTTTCTTAGATGCATGGCTGTGTTGACACTCTTATTCTTGCTTGAGAGGGGCTTTTCATGGGTTTTTTTTGAAACTCCTTACTAAGCAGTATAAAGTAAGTCAAATAAGAATGGGCTCATGGGGCTTCTTTGGATGGAACTAACAAATTTATACTTTGGTGAATTCTGAATAAGCCTTCCCTGAATACACAAGATCTTCACCAGTGAGAATTTCACCATTTCTCAAATTAAAGCTTGGTCATTTGGACATCAAATGGATGGACATCCTATCTTGATGCCTTTGATGGGAGCAAGAGATTAACTAACAAGCACTATCAAGGTTGTCAAAGTTAAAGGAAAGGTCTGTTCAAATGAGAGGATAGGGACTAGGGATAAGTTCTCAACTGGCAACAGAATATGTTCAGTGCATTGAACCATTCAAAGTAGAATGTTTCTGCATCATCACTGGTCTGCTATGGTGGTATAACACAGAGTGCAAAGGAGGTGTAAGTAAATGGTAACATGGTAATCCCTGTACAAACTTTTCTTTTTCTAATTGTCTAGACACAAAAAAACTCTCTTTGGGAAAAGAGTTTCTCCACACAGTTTCAGTATTACTGCATTTAACTCGTTAAAAAATGGAGGGAAATGGTTTGTTCATCACTAGAAAATCTGTAAGAGTAAGCTTGTTGGACTTCAGACCCCTTCCTCTCATATGTATGAATGGCAGGTGCCAGTTGCAGTAGTTTTCTATTCTCCTTTCTGGAAAATCTGAATTCTGCTCTTCCAAAGAGTGAGCTGGCTGTCCACCCACATTCACAGCTACAATAAGCAGGACTTTTACAAACTTCCTTACTACAGTTTTTGTTTGGAGCTAAATTCTCCCACTTCAAGTTTTAAAAAAATGGCTGCTTAAAAACAAGAGGCTGAGAAAAAACAGGGGGAGGAGGGTATGGTTTCTCATGCTACCCTATCAAAGCCCAGCATGAGTTAAAGAGTTTTTCATCAAAAGGTAAAAAATAAATAAATAAATAAATAAAATCCTGTGTACCACAGGAAAGGCAAAGGATGAATCTTTTGTTAACATTTTGGAAAAAGGATGCCTATATTTTTGCTGACATTTTTTTTTTCTGAGCAGATCTAACAAAACATTCTCTATATTGTACCAGTGTTTGTCTCAGTCAGTCTAGTACATCATGTAATCATATCACTCAAGCTTGTTTCAGGTATAGGTTACTTTTCCATTAATTATATTCCAAGCACATGTATACGTATCAGAGCTGTTGGGATGTCTATTTCTATTAGTTTAACAAGCCCTGGTATTAATGAGATTGCTCTATAATTGAACCTTTTCATGGGTCCCTTGGTGATGAAATTATGCTAATCTGAATCTGCAACCACAAGGCATCCATCATACTTGATCAAATAGTAAACATCAACAGTGATATGCTAGGAGTGTAAATGTGCCCTTAATTATTACATAAATGAACAAGCCCCATTATTTCATCTTTATATTTGTGCAACTTAATAAAATGGGTGAAGACAGAGTGTATCAGACTTCCACTATGTGGCAGCATGGTCCACTTAACAAGAGCACGAGCTTGTAAATATTGTGGTATCTTGAAGCCTGATAATAGTCTGTGTGTAAAAAAGAAGAAAGAGGGTGGATGTGTTTCATCTGCTGTGAGTCACTGTTGTGAGAAACAATGATACTGATCAGTTACATACCTTTAAAAGAGAAAAAGCAGCTGATTACCCAACTGCTAGAATTCCTCTCTTTGAAAGCATGTGTGGTTTGTGGATTGTCAAGGATTTTAAGTGAGGGACCTGTATCTCAGAATGTCTGCTGGGGGATGATTTATGCCAACTTCAAAAAATGTTTGTAAGCTTAGACACATAAGATCTTATGTACCTACAGTTTCAAAAATGGACAGATTTACAGGCTGCCTGTGTTCCTGTAAGCATCACTCCCCACCTATGGTCATAGTACACTAAAGATGATGTAAAAACATCAGGCTGCTTCTAATTCGTAATGTGAGAATAAATCAAAATGTCACAGTGCAAGCCTAAAAATTAATGGGTTTTTTTCCTCATTTTTTACTGGGTGCACCATACCTTGTAACTATCTGAGCAAGTACTAAGTTTCAATGCAAGCTGCTTCTAATTTTGCTTTAGCATATGCAGAGGTGAAGAGAAAATAAGTGAAGACACTTATTTTGTAGTTTTTCACTAATATCTTAGCATTTTTAAATCTGCAGCATTTCACTAATGACACTGTCTCCCATAACATCCTCGTGGGTAAGCTCAGGAAGTGTGGGCTAGAGGAGCAGACAGTGAGATGGGTTGAGAACTGGCTGAACAACAGAGTTCAGAGGGTGGTGATCAGAGTCCAGCTGGTGACCTGTAACTAGCAGTGTTCCCCAGGGGTCAGTTCTGGGTCCAGTCTTAGTCAACATCTTCATCAATGCCCTGGATGAAGGCACAGGGTGCACCCTCAGCAAGTCTGCTGATGATACCGAACTGGGAAAAGTGGCTGGAACTCCAGAGCTGTGCTGCCATCCAGAGATCTGGACAGGCTGGAGAGCTGGGCAACAGGGAACCTAATGAAATTCAACAAAGTGTAAAGTTCTTATACCTGGGGAGGGGCACCACCACGTACTGATACAGGTTATGAGTAGACCTGCTGGAAAGCAGCTCCATGGAGGGAGACCTTGGTGTCCTAGTGGACAATATGTTATCCATGGAACAGCAATGAGCCCTTGTGGCCAAGGCCAATGGTATCCTGAGGTGTATAAACAAAAGTGTGTCTAGCAGGTTGAGGAAGGTTCTAGTCTAGTGAGACCACATCTGGAGTGTTAGTGTTCAGTTCTGGTTTCTCCAGCTCAAGAGGCACAGAGAAATACTAGAGAGACTCCAATGGAGAGCTATGAGTATTATTAAGGGACAGGAACATCTCTCTTAAGACAAAAGGCTGAGAGCCCTGGGGCTGTTTAGACTGGAGAAGAGAAGCCTGGGAGGGGCTTATAATGTATTTATTTATATCCTGTTAATGACATTTTTTATTCCCGAGATAGTTTGTCCCAACTTCCTTTATTAAAGTTGAAATATTTTGAGATATATACCAAACATGATCAGAGTTTCAGAAACAGCATATGAAAAAATACAAAAACATACTCGGTCTTGCAATTTCTTCCCTTTAAACATTTGTTAGTGGAAGCACACAGAGTGCTTGTGCAGCACTGTGCTCCAGAAAGTGCCATGTTCTGCCACTGCTTACTGAAGCCAGCAGCACAGTGTATAACAACTTAAGCTACCAGAATGTGGCTGAAATTCAGGAAGCAGCACTTTCTGCACACAGCAGCCTATAGCACCAGTTTAGCCAGACATTGTTCCTATTAAGATTTGCCACTGAATGCAGTCACAGAAAATACACCTTAACTTATTGTTGTGGAAGAGTGAAAACTCTCACAGGTCTTATTAATGCTTTACAAAGTCAGATGTTGGAGCCAAATCTGACCTTATTTACACTCCCATCACCACTTGCAGCCTGATTTACTCATTTCACACAAGACTATTGTCAGGCTCTTTATTTTGAAGAGATTGTTTCCATCCTTCAGTTTTTTTCTTGTTGTTTTTGACAGCATTGCCTAATGCTGTGGTTTCCCTCAAAAGTGTTGTTGCAACTGTCTCCTGTTGAATCAGCAGCCTCTCATGCTAATTGTAGCCATGCCAGCTAGCTCAGGTTCTCTGTTCTTTGCAGTCTTCTCTGCAACCACCTATGAGTCTTAAACCATTAGGAGAAACACTGTGATTCAAAAGGATAAGAGATTAAAACATCAAGGCACCTTGAAAATTATGGGGTGGTGAAGGAGAAGGGTATCCACATCCAGAAAAACCCCAACATTAAATAAAATACAAACCCATCTCGGGTTTGTACAAGTCTGTGTATTTGACCATAGCAAGGCTTGAAATGCCCTCTGTGGAGAACAGCGATGAATCCCAGCACCTGGAATGGCAGGCACCATTCCTGGGTACTTCCAGGTGGTCTGCATAGGCTTGTCCTGAGATCCCTGGGCTTTCAGAAAGCCCGTTCCTTCCTTCTACTAAGGTAATGGCACAATTATTCTGCTGAAAATGGTACAGAGGCACTTAGAAAATCTGTCCTGCAAGCGGGACTCCATCAAGACAAAATCTTTGTTTTCAATCTCTTCTCAACCCTTTTTGAACACAAATTCATACTGTTCAACTTGCAGTCTTCATGAAACACTTTGCCCATAACTTGGGTTGAACTAGGACTTTTAAAATATTCCCTTTCTGCTCCCAGTGTTCTCAGTCAGCTCCTGTAATCAGTGCTCACTGTCTCCCTTTTTTTCAGTGGAAAAAGTTCTAAATTCTATCTGAAAACTTTAGAAGGCAGACTCCTGGAGAAAATGTGTCTGTGTGTTTATGTATGTTTGTACATGCTTATACTGCTTTTTGTTTCCATTGTAGCTATAGAAATAGTTTTCTTTTACATCAGCCATGCTAACCTTGCTACCACTGCAGTAGGATTCTTATCAGGAATTAAACAATGTAGTTTTAAGTCAGATCTGGTATAATTATTAGAGATGACAGTTTTAGTGGAAACATGGACTGAAATAAATGGCTTCCCAGGAGGTATGTACTCAACACTGCCCAAAGACTGACTAACTGCAACCTTCTTAGCATCTCTTTTTGAACAGATAAGTAAGGATAGGTTATTACCTCCAGGAAAGGACACTATAGACATCACAGACTAGAATTAATGGTTACAAGCTGGAATTAAACTACTAGTAGTCAAACTTATAACACAGAGGTCAACACTAAGGAAACCATAGACCTTAACAGTTTTGCATACAGCAGCAGCAAACTACAACTTGCCTCTACAGAGCAGAAGCTACCTGAGGGGGTGTCATGGTCTAACCTCTGCTGGCAGCTGAACACCATCCAGCCATTCACTGTTTCCCCCTCACTCCCCCTCCTATGGGATGGGAAGGAGAATCATGAGGAATGAAAAAGGTGAGACCCCAGGGGTTGAGATAAGGACAGTTTATTAAAACAAACACAGAATAAAACCAGTACTAATTAGAAGAATAATGAAACAATAGACAAAGTAAGTAAAAAAAAAAGCCAAGAATGCTCTACCTGTGCTTGAGGTGCCAGCCTTCCCTGCCCACTGAAGCAAGGGGAAAACAGGTGGTCCCAGCCTGCCCCAGCCCTCCCCTTATATCGGGGTGGGACTCAGTATGGTATCAGCATTCCCACTGGCTGCCTCCATTGTTTATCCCAGCCAGGGCCCCTCCCAGCTGATTGGGCAGCAGCTGCTGGTGATAATGAGCCCCATAGCTAAGCCAGGACGGGGTGACACACAGGCAACCATGGGAGCAATCACAGATAGCCCACTTAAAAATTACCCTGCAGGAGCTGCAGAGTCTGGAAGATGCTAAATTCAGGCAGTCTCCAAAGAAAGGTTTTACAATTCAGACCCTCAAGCTACATGACCTGGGTGGAAATCCATGGCAGATGTAGAGTGAACTGACATCCATGGCAAGGTAGAGCAAACTGGCAGGAGTACAGGGACTTTGTGGAAAGAGGAATGGCTTTGGAATTGGACACAGGGATTGAGGTTCTCTGGGAGAGATTGAGATTGTCACGGGGTAGCCTCCTGCCCTAGCAAAACAACCTAAATAGAGTCCAGACTGAAAACATCCTCAGGACTGGTAAGAATACAACTACCCCCTTCCCACACTGGACCATCTACCTAATGCCCTAATTAGCATAACTTCTACCAAACAGTAGAGTCTGAAGTTTTCAAATATACAAACACTGCACTAACACCTGTTTCCAGTTACATTCAGACTATCTGGCAAAAAGCTGCCACTGAACAACTTCTTATGGGTACTCAAGATCACTTACAGCCTTTTTTAAACAACCTGATCCCTTCTCCAAAACCTTTGGTGGAATAAAGAATCTGTAGACCGTTCTGATCTGTAATACTACTAACCTGTTAAGTGTTCAGAACTCAACCTGTTCTTTAAATTTATTCCTCAACCACTTCACTCACTTTTTTGGCCTTCCTGGGTGAATGAATCCAAGATTTAAAAACTTTTACTGCAATCATTTAATGAGACTTCTTATACAGTAAGGTGCTCCATGGTTGAGTAAGGCCCGTGCATTTATTATTACCCTGCAAAAAGATGTATGTGCAGATTGTGTGTGTCACATGCCAGGGAAAATGGTTAATGTTGGGAAGGTATCAGCTAATTCTTGGCTCTGCCTTTTGAAAAAAAATAGCCTTAGTAAATGAATCATTGTGCAGTTTTAAACATTGCTTCCACACTACCTTCACCTTGTAAGTTTGTGCTTCCACTTTTCCTTGCTCAAAAAACTGCAGACTTCCTTACTTTCACACAAGGAAAACTACAGCTTCATATTAAGATCAGATTCAAATCTGCAGAACTCAGGAAACTTGTAATAGTTAATTTTAAGGTTATATCCCATCACCAAGCTACAGAATTATGTTCATTACTGAAGCTATGTCTGCAAAACCCTAATATATTTACCACTGAAATAGCTCCATGAAAAAGCATTATGACTTCTTCAGTGAGACATACAAACCCCCTAAAGTTCTACTGCAAAAATTCAGCTTGTTTTTACAAAGTGTTCTCTCTTTCCTAACTTTTACCTGACAGACCATAGAGATAACACCTTTTTTTCAGGCTAAATCAATTAATCTTTGCTGGACAGATTTCAGAGCTATACTGTGGATATAGATTATGTGTGAAAGGAGGTGAACAGAAATCTAATTAGATTTCATTTTAAGTCTAGCTGCTGCAATTATGACTTCTGAATAAAAGTGGTTGTTATTTAGCAGGGTAGCCTAAGCAATGCACATAATTATTATAATTATTATGTACCTAATGATATCTAATAGGAGTCAGCATTGTAAATAAATGCTGTAGACTGTTCAGCAGGGTGGCCTGCACTTTGCAGAAAACTAAATAACAAAGGTTAATAAATATGTTTGCAGATGATTGTTTTACAGGAACCCTGGGCAGCACTATCTGTTGGAGATTAGCTACATTAGGACTCAACAGACCAGAAAACATCCAGAATAATAGTCTTGGTACTAGCTTATAGATGCAGTGTATTAAAATAGCTAAACCGAATTCCTTCTTTCCCCAATTCCCAATCCTCCTCAAGTATAACCTATACTGTTAATTTAAAATTTTTTTTTAAGATCACTTAGTGGACAAAATTAAACTTTTAAAATTTACTTAATTATATAAAACACAGAATGTGAAATTAACCAGATGATTAATTCTACAGTTTCAAGCACTTACTGCATTCTCAGAACCTAAGAATATAAAATGGATACTGCTGTTTGAAGTGTGGATTACAATAGCTGCAGATGCTGCCTAACCCCTATTTGCACTGTATTAGCAGAAGAATTGTATTTATGTAATGAAGACAATGTCCACTGCTGATATAGATGACACATTATAGATTTAAAATTGCATGTGTTTGTAAAGTGCATTTCAGAATCTTCAATTTCCAAAGTCCATTGTGTTTTCAATTATCTTCCCACCCAGGCAAACTAGAGAGAGACTAATCAAGCATAATGTCCTCACATACTTCCCACTATGCCTTCCTTAGAGAGGTCAAAGGGCAGATCAGGATTGCAGCTTGCTCTGTCATGGGAAACACTGGTATGATTTACAGTTTATAGTCTCCATCACTAAATGTACCCATTAGTAACAGTATGCCTAGCTACAAAATAATTAAGCATTTTGTTATATAAAGTTTTATCTTGACTTTCAAGATAATTTTAGCACTTTAAAATTAGTCTGATAGCAGTCAGTCAGGTTCCAGAAAACAAAAGATACCAGCCTGTGGTAAATATTCCAGTAATGTAGTAAAAGCTCACACATTGATTTGACTGTAAACATTTGTTTTTGACTAACGTAATACAGGCTGCAAATGAGAGGAAAGGACACGTATCTATCTCCCATGTTGGTAGATGGGTTATTAACTGACTGCTGCCCTAGGATAAAAGGGTGTAATCCAGATAGTCACCTAATTGCCTCCTGAATTGGAGGTTTGTAGGTCGGCACATAAAAGCTATCCTCAAGTGAACCTTCCATCAGACATGAGAACTGGCCACTCACTCATCTCTGCCTTGAAACTGCTTATGTTGAACTATCATTGCTGTGAGAGTAAGCACATTGTTACACTTCTCCATCACACACAACAGGCACTGGCAGTATCAGGTCATCTAGGGAGGAGAAGACATCCCAGATTCTGCAGATTTCCTTTTGCACACCCAAAAGAATGACACTTCTCAGACAGTTGAACAGAAGGATAAGGGTAAAAATCACCCCTATCAATATATGTGCCCTTTCCTCTAGTCACTGTCAGTGGAAGGCAGAACACTTTAGAAGTTTTACCCCACTCTACAGTTATCCTAAACAAGCCAGCTAGAAATAGTACATTATCACAGGTGCCTCAGAATATGGTCCTTTAAATATGTGACTCATATACCAATAACAATAATGAAATATAGTCTTTAGCCTAAGCTGGGCTTGTTAGAATCTCCTAAAGGTGCAGCTGTCACAGTGAAAGTAACCAGTCAAATGAATGTTATTTAAAAAAGTAAAAAAGGTAGCAATGCTTTTGGAACTAACAAGAGAGCTCCCTTCTGGTTCAGCTTTCAGTACAGGAATAATGTGAAATTATGAAGTTGATTCAGCTCAGAAAAAGCATAATTTTTAAAATCACAGTAATTTTTTAAGCCACAAATGAAATTCATTTTAACAATTCATGAATTAAAGATATGCTTTGAAATTGAGTCCAGCTTCCTAAAAGCATACATAATATATCTATGCAGCAAATTTAAGCACTAATCTAAACCATGTTCTATTTACATTTTGATTGCTACCTCATATCTATCAATTAATGTAGTGTACTCATAAAACACAACCTTGAACACCCAACTGACATGAAGAACTTCCATATACATTTCAGGTTCAGTCTCTACAGACTACTTTGTTGGCAATGCTGTGTGAAGTTAAGCACTGTACTTGTGTTTTTATCTATATAAAATTTATTTATCCAATATTCTATCAAACACTTTTTCTTATGTGAACTCCATGCCTTAAAAAATACAACCTAACAGAGTATTAAAGCAACAAAAAAAGCACTCTGTGGCATATATGTTAACAGAGCTCTAACAAATGGCATTTGAAGGCACAAATCCCATTTTCTCCCTGGTATCAGTAATAACTTCAATTCAGAGAAGTTAACATTTTCCTCATTTAACAAAACAACCAACCAACCAAAACCACAAAACAAACACCAACCTAGACACAACCACAACAAAAAATCTCTCCTTAACTTTCCATTGGCTCTAAGAGGAGTTGTTGGTATGCATAGCAAATAAGGTGGGCTCTGGCAATAGGAATACACAGGAGATCACTGGGTGTAAAGGGTGACCCTCTATTTACTCAGTAAATAAACAGTTTTAAAAAGAGGCCAAAACCCCATGTTTTCAATAGTATGATGCAGGTGAGTGAGGGAAGCTGAAATGGTGTTAATGTGCTTGTTTATATATGAGTAACCTGCAAAGCAAGACAAAATATGCCCAAAATGATGGCTTTCATTAGACAGATAGAAAATTTAATATTCAGACGGAAACCCAGGATTCAAAGTATCACTAAAAACTGCAAAAGCCATCCCTGTCTATAAATATAAACCACACACACACAGGCTACTAATGCTACGGAACTAAACCCACTCCTATTTCTCTCACCCACTTTAAATCCACACCCACTTTAAATTCAGGTATCTGTCGATCAGTAGCTGTGGGAAGGTGTTTGCTTTTCCTGAATGAAACAACTGTGCCTGGCAGAGAAGGGCGTTTCAGAATAGGCCACAGCTCAGTGTTTCAAACTTCTTTAAAGCAAAGATTATTTATTTAAAGCAGGTTGTGTGTTGTGTTTTGTTCTGTGTTCAAATCCTTTGATATCCACCATGTGTCTTTTCCCTGAAGCTGGTGCAGTGAATACAAATGGTTTGTTAGTCATGGCTACACTGGGCTATTGCAGCAGAGCAGAGGCTACGCAGAACAACATCAGCGTGAAGCGAGGGACAGAAACTGTTTTGCTTTGAGAAAGAATGATGCCATAAGGAACTTAGCATGCTAAAACAGGGCTGGGGCATGAGTGTAGGCAGTACAGCTGGCCGAATTAGCAGTCACTTGTATGCAAATAGGCTGCTGAAAAGCCTTGTGCCATGGCAGTGGGTCAATGCCCACCAGGGTGGATTTCATGGCACCGGCACTGAGCTCTTGGAAGCTCAGGTTGCAGCACTTCAATTGAAAAGATGTCTTGCAGAGATCTTTGCTAGCTCATTTTAAAATTTGGCTGCAATAGTATCAGTTGTACTGGATGAGACTGCAAATTTGTTCTGGTAACAAGCTAGAGATTGTTCCTATTTATTGTACACCTCACCCCCCCCCCCCCCCCCCCCCAGGAACCTCCTACTCGAGAAGAAGTCTAGCACACAGTGTTAGGAAGCTACACGTGGAAGCATTTGTCTCAAAGCTTTCTAAAAATTTTGCACTTTTCTGTGTAATTGGCACAGAAAACTGCAAGGTGCTACCTAGGCCAGTAAGTCTCATTTTCAGGTGCCTCAGTTGCTGATTGAGGACATCTCAAACATATCTAAACTTTAAGGTGCAAGGAGGTAATAAATCCAGGTAAGTTTCTAAAACTACAGAAGATAAGTAACTGCAGATTGAAGTCCTGAGCATGTGTGTATTCACTCTTTTAAGAGAAACCCTTGCCATCTCACCGATTCACTCTGTGATATTCAGAGCCTTCCCTTGTCTCCAAACCCAGAAAAGACACTAAAAAACATAAGGAATTGTCTCCATCTTTGAATTCACTTCTGGTGAATAAAAGAACTAAACCAGAAAAAAAAAAAAAAAAAAAAAAAAAAATCCAAAAATCCAAAACAAAACAGATTTAAAATATAGTGATAATTTTGAAACATCTATCAACATGAGGCCCTCAGAAGGAGTGGCACAGACTAATGTATGTTTAGTTTGCCTCTTCTGAATTTCTCCAGTCATGAAAACATCAAACATTGTATTGGAGTAAGATTTTCAAGTATCTTCTCTGGATTCTGTGTGGATTGAAAACATAATTGTTTGTTAAATCTCCCTCAGAAGAAATTACAAAATCAATTTGGATTTGTGTAGACTTATGTATTCTGATAGAATTAAGAAATAAATGGATATTTATGATAAGCCCACGTTTGGAAGGATTATTTCAATTTGCTACATAGATATGACCTACTTTTTCAAAGACTTGTAATAATTTCCCAAGAACACTTCAATGCTATCTATGCTTGTCAATTCATTGTGATTGAGAACAAACTGCTTCTGAAATTTGACCCAAAAAATGTTTCTCATATGAAATAATTTACAGTGTGTATTAGAGAAATAAATCATATTTTTGATGTGCTCAAAACTAAGGCTAATTTGAATGTCAGCTTTCAGACTTGTGAGTTCAAAGGTCTGCTTCAGGTTTTCATGTGGGTTTTCATTGCATTTCCAACACAGTGGGGAATAAAAATTAATTCAAATGCTAGGTATGTACTCTTATAGCTGAAAATCTTTAGTCTCAATTTTAGTTACTTTCATCATTTGAGTTATCTTCATGACTATTCATTGTACTGTTGCATATAAAAAATATTCAGTCAGAAAACTCAAGTACAGATAAACTGAAACCCAGTTAAAAAATATTTATCATTTTCTATTTATGTTTTTAGTCACCTCCATGCAATAACTGAAACCCAACAGAGAGTCTGCAGTGATTGTTTTCATTTATCAGTATAACAAAGATTTCATCTCTTTCTTCCCTCCTGGAATACTTTGGTTCATTAAGTATGGTTCTGGTTGACTTTTATACTCAGGACAGTTCTTTAATAACTTTGAAAGTTATATATAAAGTATATGTCTTTAACTGCATGAGTGTTACATCCAAGCAGACTGTCCCCCATACGTTGATTTTCTCCCTCGAGTTCTGAACAGAAGGCTTTTCCCCATGTAGTATGAAGATATTTTTTCTGCTGAAGCAAAGACATTTGGATGAGATAGAAGATTAGAGGTTTGAATTTCTGTAGCCACTACTGGCCCAGTTGACCACAAACTATTTATCAAGCTGTTAGCCCCTGTCCTAATCAAATACTAGACTCAGATAATTGCATTCTATTCGACTAAATTGCTTCCATTGTGTTTTAAACTGCACTATCAAGTAGCTGTGTGATGTTCACATCTGAGGATGATAGTGAAAAAGTCACAGTTCTTGGAAAACAGCTTAAACCTTTCTACGAGGTTTGTATACACACTGACCTACTTTAGCACCAAGCTCTGTCTTCCTTTAAAGAACAAACAATATTTTTTTACACTGAAATATCTTAAATGAAAATAAACTCAAGGGATTTTTCTCTGCCCTTCCTTATTTGGGAACTTTTAGCTCAGATGATTGTCTGAACTCAGTCTGAACAGATTTCATCACATAATTCTTTGTCTCAGTGAGACAATGGGGTCCTCAAATTATCTGAGCACACGTAATGTTGGGAAATGTAGTTTATGATAAGCAAAAGGAAGATAATGTGAGAATTACTCTGTTAAAATAGTGACAGCATGTTGCTGATGCCCAGAAAGTATAGATGTGGAAAGAGATGAAAGTTTGTTTAGTTTAGCATGTCATTCATGTAACCTTGAGCCTTATGCTAATTGTTATCAACACGATATTTAGCAAAGCTCCTGGAAGGAAAAGGAGTTTTCAAAGATGAATGGAGGTGTGGCAGGCTGGAAAGTAAAATAAAACAAACGCAACAAGTGATAATTTTACTCCTTTTAGTGGGTTATTAATAACTTTTATAACTGTGAGATGTAAACCAGCACATGCAAAAATTTAAGGGAATTATATATTTTACCATTAAAAGAGGTTGTTTCTTGCACAAAATTTAGAGTTATTACTTCCACGCAGAAGCACAGGAAAAGTTACAGCTAAGTAATTTCATACAAGATTGCAAAATTGCATACCTGTGTCTAGCTGGAAAGGTAAATGGTTATTTGGGCAAATGTTTGCTGTGACTGCATAGGTTAGTGAAGTGAATGTGAGGTATTTGGAATAACCTACGCGTTTCAGAGTAGATCAAAGTAAAAGAGTTTATTGTATAAGGAAGGTGGTGAAGGGGGAGAAAAAAAAAGTGATTGAAGCAAAGAATTTCATTCTGAGCACAAAGGAAATAAACCATTAATGAAGAAGAATCAAACCAGCCCACCTGCTCCCAGAGATTAAAACAATTTCTCAATATACTACTGAAAAGCTTGCAAAATGTCTAGTACATAGATGACTGCAGTTTCCCTATGTACCAGATCAGAAGACCAGTCATTGACTCTTTTAAGCAACACCTTCAGAAAGCACCTTCTTGAACAGAATTTCAAGAGTACTACCAAGCCAGTCCTTTCCATGTAAATTCCAGTGTTTCTGCTATTTTAATTCCCAAATTAGACCTTTACAATTATCCTCTGGTTGCTTCATTCACATACTGTCTTCAGACATGCCAGAGACACATGATACTGACCAAAGCTGCCTTTTGGAATTCCAGGATTTGGAAAGCAGCAGCAATTGTGGTAGGCATAGGCAGAAATAAGAACAGATACAGAACGACAGTATCTTAGTTGTTACTGCATAGACACGCCAGGAAGAGTCTATCCTTATTCACAGACTAGTTAGTGTAAGGTCCCATTATCTATCACCAGTCCTGGCACAGGGTGCTACACAAAGGTCATTAGGCAGACATGTACAGGCTCAGTTACCTCATTACTGATGACAGTATGAAAAAAAGGGACCACAAGCTGTCAGCAGCAGCAGTCTGAACAACATGCACTTATTTGTTTCTTTGTTTTTCCCAACAGGACATTCTTAAGGAATAGCAACAACAACAAAAAGCTATCACATGGAAGTAAATAGCTTTGTTCCATTGGAGCCTCATTGAATCACAGAATCACAGAATCACAGAAATTAGGGGCTGGAAGGGACCTAGAAGATCATCTAGTCCAACCCCCCTGCCACAGCAGGATCACCTAGACCAAGTCACTCAGGAACAGATCCAGGTGGGTCTTAAGTGTCTCCAGAGATGGAGACTCCACAACCCCCCTGGGCAGCCTGTTCCAGAGCTCTGGCACCCTCACTGAGAAAAAGTTCTTTCTCGTGTTGAGCCTAAACCTCTTGTGCTCCAACTTGCACCCATTGCCTCTCGTCCTGTCATTGGACGACATTGAGAAAAGCCTGGCTCCATCCTCTCTACACTCACCCTTAACATATTTATAAACATTAATGAGGTCTCCCCTCAGTCTCCTCTTCTCCAGGCTAAAGAGCCCCAACTCTCTCAGCCTCTCCTCATAAGGGAGATGCTCCACTCCCCTAATCATCTTGGTGGCCCTGCGTTGGACTCTCTCCAGCAAATCTCTATCTTTTTTGAACTGGGGTGTCCAAAACTGGACACAGTACTCAAGGTGGGGTCTCACCAGTGCAGAGTAGAGGGGGAGGAGAACCTCTCTTGACCTACTGGCCACACTTCTCTTAATGCATCCCAGGATGCCATTGGCCTTCTTGGCCACGAGGGCACATTGTTGGCTCATGGTCATCCCCCTGTCCACCAGGACCCCCAGGTCTCTTTCTCCAGAGCTGCTCTCTAGTACATCAGCCCCCAGCCTGTACTGATACATGGAGTTGTTGTGCCCCAGATGCAGCACCTTACACTTGCTCTTATTAAATTGCATTAAATTTCTCCCTGCCCAGCTCTCCAGCCTGTCCAGGTCTCTCTGGATGGCAGCACAGCCTGCTGCTGTGTCAGCCACTCCTCCCAGTTTGGTGTCATCAGCAAACTTGCTGAGGGTGCTCTCTACCCCCTCATCCAGGTCATTGATGAATATATTGAATAATACTGGACCCAGCACTGACCCTTGGGGGACTCCACTAGTCACAGGCCTCCAGCCAGACTCTGCTCCACTGACCACTGGCCAGTATCTTCCAAAGATTACCACAGAAACCATCTGGATCTGAAGTCCACTCTACAGTAAAAGCGGATGAGAGAGGCAAGGAGAGGCTTACAGCTCTGGTGAGGTTTCATTCCTTAAGGTTTTCTCTATATTCTGAGGTCTCTGATGCAAGTGGAAGCATTGCCCAAAAGGAGGAGCTTCTCTTTCTCTCCAGAGAAGGAGGTGTTGTTCAGCATGTCACCTCAGCAAAAAGCAGTTTGTGTCAGAGGGCTACCATTGCTGACTTTCCATGTATAAACCTCAGTTTGTTTCCTAGTGCTCCACAGCAATTGTTAGCCTCTGAAAACTCCCTAGAACCCCCTCTGATCAAGGTTCACTAGGAGTCTTGATTTTTACCAAAGAAATATGCAATAGGGAGAGGAAAAGACAAAACCCGGAAGTATTTTATTCCAAGCAGTTCCTCACCAATAGGAGATCACAGTTTTAGTTGACTAAATTAACAGAAGCCTAGTTCTGTGAGGGTTTAAACTGCCCTCCATTCAGACTTAGCACACAGATGGCTGGGACACTGTATGATATACTTTTCAAACTAGCATCCAGTCACAGCCCATGGTGTCAGTCATTTCACAGCTTCGCTGGCTGCAGAGGTGATGGAAATAAGAATCACCAAATAGAGTTACCAACAGGCAGAAAGTAAAGTATGGGCATATACACAAGTGGATGTAATTCTTGAACCTATTAATATACTCCCCTCCCTCCTACATTGCCAGGGCAACTATACTGCCCACCTGCACACCATGTGGCTCTGGCTCTTAGTGAAGAGTGGGCCATCCTTTTCTCCAATGACTTCATTTTCTTGTCGCATACTTATACAGCAACAACATGTGACAGATGACAGACTGAGATCAAGACAGAGGAGGAAGATAACATCAGAGTTTGCCTGTTCATACAGCTGCTGGCCACCTTTCACTCCCAGAAGTTTGCCCCTACGCATTAAAGCACTAGCAGCAAGCAATACAGTAACTGCCAGTCCACAGCTCCCACTGCCTGCTGCAAACCTAGCAACTTACAGAATACAAAACCTGTGCTTGGCAATTCTGATAATCGTGGCAAAGCAACCTTCTGAGCATGCCTTCAGTTTTCACTTTCAGGTGGTTTTGGTTTTTTTTCTGTTGTACAACCTTTTCTCTTTCTACCCATGCTCCTCCTCACTCAACTGAGAAAATCTGCAAGACTGACTAATTGTAGATGTTTTTGTACTTTAATAGTTGTAGCTGTTTGATTTTGTAGTTTGTTTTTTTGTTTTTATTTTTTTGACCAGGCAATATTTTCAGGGGAAAAAAAAATCATTTGATCTTTTCAATTTTAAATAATGTCTTGTTTCAAACCTTAGTTATGTTCAACTATAATTAAAACCCCCTATTATTAAGAAATTCAACTAAGTGAAACCAATGATTCACAGGCAGGTTAAACCACAGATCTGATAAGGTTGATTACTCTGATATATTGCCATAGCATATAAATACGCGTGGTACCTCTAAATGAGCTGCCACCTCTAGTGTATTTATAAACATGAGCTCAGGCACCAGAAACCTTCTCCAAGTGAATATAACAAAGGGGCTCTACAATCTTGCTCGCCTGCTTGGGACTGCAGCAGTGAGTTATCCCATGTTAGCTCAGAGATCACTGTGCTTTGCAGTGCAGAACACCCAAATATGCCTTGCTATAAAGCCTGTGCCAAGATATCAAGCTTGAGTTGATTAAAAAAAGAATATGGACTTTTCAATTAATATATCCTTTTCTTTTTTTTTTTAAGTCATCTTAGAGTGTAACCTGCTAATTTAGGACACACTTTTTGCTGCTGAATTTATTAGATTATGTTTCAATCAGTTCAAACTCTCCCAAAAACACCCAGATGAAACTTCAGTGCACTGCAGTCCCATATTTTCTTGTCTCCAAATGCTGTGTAGTTATAAGGATTTTTTATTAACTTCCATTAAGTGAGTAGTTCCTCAAATGGTATATTTGAGAAATTTTGCAATGTATGCCAATTAGAGCAGCCAACAAACAGCCTCTGCCTTACAAAAATAAATAAGAAAAAAAAAATTCTGTATTTATAATTACTCCCTTGCTGTCCTCCATGTATGTTTGTATGTCATGACATCCAGCTTTCTACCATCTGCACCCTTTCTTTTATATATATATGCATTTTGTATTATAAATTGCTTGTCTGTGAGGTATCTTGACATTTGACATAAGAGCAGGGCTTGGAGGAGGGGAGGAGGGCAGCATAAGTGCTGATCATTAGATTATTGTTGAACTATTCTCTCTTTTCCTCCCTTCCTCCCTGTGTTCCCTGGAGACACAGGTGTTAATAAAATCAAACAAAATGAAAATGGGTAAATTATTGCAAGCTATGAACACCTACATTGTGCCATGCCTCACTAGTTTCCAATACCACCTCGTTCTTGAGACAACCAAAGAAAAAGATACAATTTCATCCTGGAGACTGGGTGGTATAAGGAAAGGACAAAAGAGACAAGATATTGCAATCTAAAGGTCNACCAGGCAATATTTTCAGGGGAAAAAAAAATCATTTGATCTTTTCAATTTTAAATAATGTCTTGTTTCAAACCTTAGTTATGTTCAACTATAATTAAAACCCCCTATTATTAAGAAATTCAACTAAGTGAAACCAATGATTCACAGGCAGGTTAAACCACAGATCTGATAAGGTTGATTACTCTGATATATTGCCATAGCATATAAATACGCGTGGTACCTCTAAATGAGCTGCCACCTCTAGTGTATTTATAAACATGAGCTCAGGCACCAGAAACCTTCTCCAAGTGAATATAACAAAGGGGCTCTACAATCTTGCTCGCCTGCTTGGGACTGCAGCAGTGAGTTATCCCATGTTAGCTCAGAGATCACTGTGCTTTGCAGTGCAGAACACCCAAATATGCCTTGCTATAAAGCCTGTGCCAAGATATCAAGCTTGAGTTGATTAAAAAAAGAATATGGACTTTTCAATTAATATATCCTTTTCTTTTTTTTTTTAAGTCATCTTAGAGTGTAACCTGCTAATTTAGGACACACTTTTTGCTGCTGAATTTATTAGATTATGTTTCAATCAGTTCAAACTCTCCCAAAAACACCCAGATGAAACTTCAGTGCACTGCAGTCCCATATTTTCTTGTCTCCAAATGCTGTGTAGTTATAAGGATTTTTTATTAACTTCCATTAAGTGAGTAGTTCCTCAAATGGTATATTTGAGAAATTTTGCAATGTATGCCAATTAGAGCAGCCAACAAACAGCCTCTGCCTTACAAAAATAAATAAGAAAAAAAAAATTCTGTATTTATAATTACTCCCTTGCTGTCCTCCATGTATGTTTGTATGTCATGACATCCAGCTTTCTACCATCTGCACCCTTTCTTTTATATATATTTGCATTTTGTATTATAAATTGCTTGTCTGTGAGGTATCTTGACATTTGACATAAGAGCAGGGCTTGGAGGAGGGGAGGAGGGCAGCATAAGTGCTGNTTCAGTTACTAGTTTCCAATACCACCTCGTTCTTGAGACAACCAAAGAAAAAGATACAATTTCATCCTGGAGACTGGGTGGTATAAGGAAAGGACAAAAGAGACAAGATATTGCAATCTAAAGGTCAGTGACCCACTCCCTTGTATAATTATAGCATTTCATTTATATCCTACCCATGCCTTTGGACAGCTGATAGTAAATTAGTAGCTAAAAAAAGTGCAATTGAAAAAATTCCTTAATAACTAGTAACTGAATTCTAAAGCTGGACCATCATAGAAGGAGATGAGCACAAGTACTCAAGTATTTTCTAAAAAAAATATTTAAGAATACTCAAGAGTATTTTTGTGCTGCATTCCTCATTTTCTGTGATAAAGCACATACTAAACTGTGCTATTCCACTGCATTCTCTGAAGAAGTAACAAAACTGTGTAGGAACATTAATGTCGAACTATTTGCTAATATATATTAGCAGCTCATACTTAAGATTTGGTGCTTGCATTTGATCCCTCCCCAGGTACTGGGGTAAAGCTTGATCTAGTGAACCATGCAGGACCTTAATACTTCTTTACAGTCACAGCTGAATTTCATAAATAAAAAAACACATCAACCATAATGAGAGTTCTAGTCTTGGCTTATCACATATGGCACTTGAGAACTTAAAATGACTTTGCACTTCTAATAATGAGTAATGAGTGGAGGGCAACCTTTTAATAGTCTGCTAGCCACTGTAATTGCAGTGGTATCATATAGCTCTTCACATTATCATCTACTCAACAACCAGGTAAGCACAACAGGAAAAAATTCTAGGTCTGCACAACTGATCAAAGAGTCACTCAGCTTGTACACACCCACTGTACTGTGCAGAGCCAGTACATGACTTGCCAGGCTCGCTCTCTCCACAACAGCACTGTTTCACACTCTGATGCAAGGTACTAAAATGCTATGTATTATACAATTTTGTAAGAAACCAAAAGGGAAATAAATCTCTCTAAAGGGCTGGTGGAACAGAACAATTCAAGTGCTGCCTGTTAAGAATAGTGAAAATGTAACTATTAAGGCTAAATACTTCAGAGAGCTCCAGCCCCTCTAATTGCCGGCAGCCAATCACAGATCGCACCCATGTTTCAATTACATTCTATTTACCTGAACTCTGAATTCAAGACAACAGCTTCATAGGAAAAAACCTGTTAACTTTCCACTTGCAAAGCTGTCTATATATATTTATTTCAACCAGACCACAGTAATTAATATTTATGAGTGAAAGAAGGACGCCTATAGCAAGAGGAGGAGAACACAAGAATGTGTGAATGGATGGCACCCGGGTGTACATGCAGCAGGGACGTGGAAGTGAGAGGACAGAACAACAGTACAGGTGTAGCAGCCCACACAAACACACCCACAAACACACCCACAAGTGTTTTTTTTTTTCTTCTGTGCTCTATTCCACATGCAGTCCAGGAGAAGTTTGGTACTTGTACCAAATACACTTACCACAGCTTATTTAGTGGATTAATGTGACTGTTACAGACACCGGCATCTGAGCCATCTCTGATTTCAGGCTAACCAAAGTAACAATGGTTGGCACATGTTCACTTTTCCAGTGGCGAGTACTAGATCTGGTATGGGTTTTAAATGTGCATGTGTTGCATATTTCTGGATTTATATCTTACATGAATATGACTAATAAAAAGTGGACAGAAGAAGAGAGCTCCGGAAAGAGCTTGTCAACACGATTTGCAGGTAGAAAAAAAGAAAAAAAGAAAAAAAAAGGAAAAATAGGTGGTTTTGATCTTCAGAATGTGAAGTGTACAAAGTACAACAATTAAAAGAGAAGGATAGACACTTTGAACTCATTAAAATTTCTTTTGAAGATGAAAGTCATTAGGTTTCAATAAGAACTTGGAACAGAAGCTCACATCAACATGAGAATATTTAACCTGTAGTCTACAGTGCTTCAAGCAACTGATAGTAGGATAAATAATTGCTTGGCTGTAGTAACCACACGGAAGGAAAAAAACTATTACTGTAATCAAATACAGGCAGTGTGTTGTTGCCTGTCTCTGTGCTCCACATTTCATTCTGAATTGCTGAGAAGTTTGCAGTTATAAAATCCAGAAATCCTGAGTTCTTAGAGGGGAAACTGTAAAGACATTATTTCCCTGCCACCTCCAAGAAAACTTTGATATTATTAAGGGTCAGTTCTTCAGCTGGCATGAGCAGCACTGCTCTGTTGATGATTGCCAATTTATAACAGCTGAATGTCTGGTCTTACTACAGGGACAGCCCTATTTTAGAAGTTTTTTCCTCCATGCCCCACCACATTTTTTTTTCTTTTTTTCTTTTTTTCTTTTTTTCTTTTTTTTTTTTAATTTAGGACATTAATAATCAAATAGAGTATCTGTTGTCAGGAATACCTGTTCTCTTTAAAATACAAGGTTAATATTTTCATTTGAATGATTTACACAAGTGATTAATTCTTACTCATATTACATTATCACAACAAAGCATAAGCCAGGACTGTAAAGTGCTTTACCACACATGTATTTTTCATGCTATATATTGCAGCTAAAGGGGAGCTTGCCCCACTTAGTGCCAAGAGTTGAAAAAATAATAATGTTAAATTAACGGAGGCCTAAAATAGAGATAATAGACCTGAAAAGACTGATGAAGCTTGTGTTAGACAGCAACACACACTGTAAACAGTGCTTTAGAGTTCACTGTAAAGAAATGAGAAGGGTCAGAAAAGGGAAGACACAAGTAAAAAAGCTCCACACCAGAAGTCAATGGCAAAACCAAAATTGCTCTTGCAGGAGGTACAGAGGCAATGCAATCAAGGGTGAAACCACAGTGTGATCTTTCTCACAAGAGAAGAAGGCATTTACACAGTAAGCAATATGTCAAGGCAGTGCAAAAAATAACTCCAAGCATTTCCTATTTAAACTCTTTGCACTTTCCTAAACACACAGATCCTGAATATGCACTGCTCAGGAAAGTTCTTTGAAGCCCTCTCTGCACACTGAGCAGCATGATTTCTTCATAAGATATCCCTACAGTAGAAGAATCTTATTCTTTTTAGTATGCAAGTACTTTCTGCATGAATCAAGAGGATAAAACAAAGAAGACACTCTACACTAAGAGATGCCCCCTGAAAGGCTGCAGAGGAAGAGGTTTTCATTTCGTGAAGCACATGCAACACCAGTTTCACACCTTTCTAATCCCAGGTGGTGTTTCCTTTACCCCAGAAGTTTTAACAAAAAGATAAAACCCTTATGGTCTAATTTAAGTTTGAGAACACACCTAATGCCAGCAAGCAGTGTAGGCCACTCCATAGTGCAAGATGGATGCAGTACCCCCAGCTCAGCCCCCTTCACTCACCGGAACCTACCTCTCCACGAGCACATCTCTCCATGTCCCTCTGCTCCCAGGCCCAGAGCTGTGTGCAGGCAGCAGCCTTTTCCTTCTGACCAGCTTCAAAAATGGCACCTTCTTCCAATCAGACTCCTGTTGCCTTGCTTGTCAGCTTTCCCTCATTAAGGTAACGAGGTGCACAGCTCCCAGGTGTTCCCAGTGGCACAGCTCTGCTGTTGCTTCTGTGTTTGTTCTGCAGTAAGAGTAGCAAAGACAAGGCTATGACAGAGGGTCACTATCATAAAATTTTGTCCCAGTCACTGGCAAAAGTTCCAGATGAGCAGTGTGTCCTACATTTGCAAACACTGCTAAAAATGTGTCATTAATATAAATAAAACACCCCACAATTCAGCAAACTGACTCATGTTACATAAAATTTTGAACTATTACTTTAAATCACCTCCCAGTACACTGAGTAGCTGTCACTCTAATCACTGTACATTGGAGATCACTACCACAAAAGAAAGATAATTCCTTTTCTGGTTTGTTACTGTGTAGCCCTACAACCAGACAATCTAGGACTAAATCTGAAAACAGAATTTAGGCACACTGTAGCATTTAATGTGTAGAAAATCCTTTGCCTTTCAAGTATTTGAATTCCTATTCTATTCAATTAATCTAGTGAAATTCTTCTCTTATTTGAACTTCACACCTGTCAACATAAGATTTTACAAGGCCTACATCAAGGCAGTATTTAGCTCAGTACAGGGCGAGATTGGATAGTTGAAATATGTTGTATCTTTTGAGACCCATACATATTTCCAATAATAAATGTTGAAACAAGGTTCCCAAGGGTCATGCAATCTGTGTTCTTTCCCACTCAGCTAAAGGCGGCATTAAGGAGCTAAAATAAAGAGGTTCTGTAGTGTAATATGCTTGATATCATTCTTCTGACGCTTCGGACACTTTGTTTAACAAGGAAAAGATGAGCACACCAGCAGCTGAGTTCTTGCAGGCTGAGAGTTTGTGACAAGCCTGGGCTGCCAGCTCGAAGGCTGTGTGCGTGCCACCGAGCTGATAAACACAGGCTCTGCAGCACAGTCTGGGGAGAACTGCCTGCCTGGTGACCGGGAGACGTGAGCAGCTGGAGAAACAGCAGCACTGCAGGCGGCTGCTGGCCTTATTTGGCAGAAAACAGCTGCAGACATCAAAGAGAATAAAAGAATAAGGTGGAAAGACTGAGGTAAAAAAAAAAGAAACTCAATCTACACTGTTTTTATGAAGTAGATGAATTACCCTTTTAGTGACATAAGCATATTCTAATATTATCTTTGTAAATATATGCACTGATTCCTTAAGCAACCAAATGCAGTCCCAGAGGATTAACGCCTTAAAAAAATACTGGCTTCTATTGAAAAAATATCAGGCAAATTTTATTTTCCTGTGATAAGTAGAAATTGCCAGAGCAGTAAACTTACTATGAGCAGTATTTACTGTCATTAATGTCTTAGTTTTCTTATATTGGGTACAGAGAACTAGAAATCACAACTGTGCAGAGTGCCCAAAATGAGAGAAGTTACCTTGTTAGGTAACTTAATTTTTTCCTTGACCCTGTTAGAGCAGTGAGACAAAACAGAAAGCATACTAATTAAATACTCTACTTTATACCTGTAGTGTCCACACTGTGTGTTTTACAGTGGCACAAAATGCAGTAGTGTTTTTTTGGCATTGTAACAAAGGACACAAGTTACCCAGTGATGTTGTTACACAAAATAAACACTTGCACTAGAAGATGTAATGAATGTATAGTATTACATGAGTGTTGAAATTCAGTTTTAAATGGTCAATAAATGGTGAAGCAGCAATAGAAATGCCCAACTTTCAATCATATGCACAAAAGACCTAAATTAGGCCTTTAAAACTGCCTGACTGTATACATTATACTGAGAAATTCCAATCATTTAATCTGAAACTCTTCAAAACATTCTTCCAATCTTTTCTGTACAGAAAAAAATTCCCAACAATGTGGGAAAAACAAAACTAGATGCATTTCAGTCTCTTGATCCTGAATGCCTGTAATTAAACTTTTTTTTAGGTTTTGTTTTTTTAGAATATATTTATCATCAAAACAGAACCTAAGCATTTCTCTGTCACACATTATTTGAAGTGATTTTAGTTTTCAAAGGGTCGTGGAAAATGGAGACAGATTTCCTTTAGAGATACTTTAGGTCAAATAGTTATGTACATAGCTAACTACCTGTCCACTTAAATCACAGGCATTTGCACACCTGACCATATAGCTCATTTAATTTTCTTTGTTTTACACAAAGACATTGTCCCTCAACAAACAAAGCAACTAAGTAGGTGCCTGAGCAAGTGGAAATTCCATTGAGGCCAACACAATCTTTCCCAAGCACAAAGTTAGGGATATTATGCTTTGGTCTTCTGAGGCCATTCAACAGGTTGTAGGTTTAACAGCATTAGTTCAGTGTGTCCAATGCTATCAGTAGAGATGTTGAGATTCAAATTTTATGATGAAATTTCAAAGATTAGAATATTAGGCTAATTCTAACAGCTATAATACTGGAGTATGCATGCATACAGTGTTATATACAATGTCAGATTGAAACAGGCTGTTAGAAAATGTCAGATGGTGTATACAATCCTTTGTTTCTTAACTTATTCCCACAAGAACCTCAACCAAAAATCACCAGTCCTATTTTTTCCACATTGCATTTTTCTACTTCTAATAGTGCCCCATTCTTCACAGAAGCACTTCCCATTCAGCTATCCAATGTAATACAGTATATATTATATTTTATAAGAGACCACTTCTGCAACTGACTTTATACCTTAGGCTTTGGGACTTTAACTCATAATGCTCCTGATTTATTAAAAGATAAACCTTCTCCAGTGTTTTTCTTTTTAAATAGCGAACTGTAAATAACCAATGCAATATGAAAAATGCTAAAAAGCTCCTATGAAATTCGAATAGCTTTTGTCTGTGGCTATATCACCCATTGCACAATCTTTGTGTTGGTGCTTTACCAGATTATGTGGAGTGTATAGGAATTTAACCTGCATATGCATGCATATTTCTGTGTAGGTCTGTGGGAACACACGTTTATCTTGGGTGCAGCTAGCATGCTGAAGTTGGATTCCAAAATATAAAAAAATATTATTTTGCTATATTTGGGGCTTACAGATTTTTACTTGACTATTCAATAATATAGTTACCATTAAATACAACTCAACCCCATTGTTCATGGAGGTGTTGGGTAGAAGGCTGCACTTGATGATCTCGGAGGTCTTTTCCAAACTTAACAATTCTATCATTCTATGATTCAATAGTCTCCCTGTCTTATTCTTAATGGCAAATATTTAATACTTTCAGTTCTGTAGTCTTACTGGATCAGGCTTCTCAACTCCCAAATCATGACTGAAGAAACTTGGCTACAAAGCTTAACTCCAGCCTGTCCTTATTTTCTGACTATGTTTACATTATATGGCAAGAAAATTTCACAGCATGCCTCAATGCCAGCAGCTGAGTCCGGATGGAGCTAGGACATCTAGCTCTGACTTTTATGAAACTCAATTCCTAAGCTACCACACCTTCCTAATTACTCCACTGCTTTCTCTTGCTCTCTACAGGCTTCATCTCTAGTACATTCTACTACTGAGCAAGCTCTGCTGCATAGCCTTTGCTCCATAAACTATCATCAAGACTTGTGGAGCTCAGAAACTCTTTTCTCCTTGACAGCCTTAACCAAATCTATTCTCAAGGCTTGCCAACTCTCAGAACCCTGTCCAGGTTTGCTATCACCAGCCCAACATTTCCAGAACACAGTTAAACGCTTATCACTTAGAACTTTAAATGCTAATTGGTTAGTAATGAAAACTTTAATTGCTAGAGATTAAACCTTTAACTGCTAAGTGACTGGCAGAGTTCCAGTCCATAACAACCAAAATTCACTAATATAACATTTTAAAATGCCCTCATATGAAAACTATTCTATACCCACATATGTGAAAGCCTAGATGCAAGACAGTTGTTTTAGGTATTTCCAGAACTGAGAAAAAAATGTGGCTGAATTAGCAATGGATAATTTGGGATTAAAGAAAATCTCAATGTTCATTGTAGCAATGTCTGAATTTAAAAAAAAACATTTCCACCCCTCCTTTATTTCACCTGCCTGTATTCTCAGGTAAATTGATCCCTCTTGGAAAATGTATGTCTTAAGAAAGATGCTCAGTTTTGTTCTGACTTGTTGCATTCTCACATTGATAGGTTTACTATTGATTGACAAAGCTACTGTGTAACCCGAGTAACTTTTCTCACCTTCTAAACCAGTATTTTGATCTTGATTTTCACAGCTTCAGAGGAAACACTGCCAGAAATGAAGCCGCTAATTCCTTGTAGATTCTGCTCTTTTACTATGGGTGATAATGGAGCTGAGTAGAGGTTTTTAATGCAATATGTGTGCTACACAAAAGAGGTTACATTGGATGACAAAAAGGAGATACAGGTAAACTGGATTCCTAACATAGCATTAACTACTCAACTAGAAATTGCATTGGACTGAATTCTCCAGTCTGCTTTCCAGATTCTAGGAACTGCAGTAGAAAAATCATCAAAATATGTAAGACAGAGCATCGAGTCTACATGCCTTAGCATTTTTTCATTGCATTTAGTCCATGTTCAAAATTGCAACCCATTTCTTTAAGATCTTTTCCATGTGACAGGATCATTGGAGAGGGCTTGGATAGCATTCCCAAACAGAACAAGCATAGTATCTCTTGCTTTTACCTTCAGAGCCACAATATGAGAAGCTTCTGGCACTCTGATGTTCTGTCACTTTTTAATGCAAACTCTGGAAGTTCACGGACACGACGCTGCACAATTTGAAGAAGATAAATCACAGTTACTTCAAGCCAGCTGACAGCAGTTTAAGCAGCTGCAATCATCAATCACCAAGGGAGTTTCTTCTTTTATCTTACTAAATGCAAAAGTATACCAGGAACTGGTAATACAAGTGAACTATCAGAGTCCTGCTTTTACATAAATATCAGCAAGCGGTAAGTAAATTCTGTTGACGAAATGTAATAAAACAAAGACGGTTTCAAATATGACCATTCCCTGATGCATTCTGCAGCCCCGTCTTACTCACTTATTGCATGCTGCTGAGATTATAAGGTTTGCTTTTATCTGTCAGAAATCAATATTTCAAACATCGGATAAAAGAGGAAATTGAACTGGGAATAGGCTGAAGTGCTGTAAAAACTACAAAGCACAATTATCAAAAAGCACTTAAAGTACTTAATAGGACACACATATAAAAATGCTCAAATTAATGTCAGGGAACTATAATGAGAACTTTTTCTATGCTTTTTGATCCAAATGCAATGTAATTTGAGTGTAGCCTGGTCAGTCAATACAGTATTCAATTTATATGAAACCCCAAGGATTTCTAGCAATCATTTTGCTAGAACTGAACCATTAGATATGATTGGTTAATATTTCAATTTATTGAAAATACATTATTTTGTGTAAAGTGTTTAAGTTGTTGAGGTTTAACCATTATAAACAGTTATGATAAAAATAGATCTCTGGGTAAACAAAGACCTTACAGTCAAGCTTTTAATAAACACTAGTATAACTAGAAAATTGGATTTTAAGGGGAATAGACATCATAAGGAAAAACTGCAGATATAGAGTGGTGAGATCAGAGGGAAATGTTGTATAGAACTGAACTTTATCAGCACATATTAATCTGGGAAGGGACCTCTTTGTAAATTGTTGGAAAACATGGTTATTTTATGCAAAAAAGTTCACTATTAACTTTAGTACTTTCCCCTTAGATTTATATATTCATTTATCATCTTTAATGCTATTGAGCTGAAGGTGTTTACAAAACTATGCTAGATCAGGAATCACCACAAATGAGTATGTAGATGTCAGTATGCACACACTAGCATCTAAAGAAAACAAATTGTGCCCTTAGATAATTTGGTATGAGGTATGAAGAGCTGCCACACACAGAGGAGTTATAGCTATGATTTGAGCAAACCAAGACCCACACTAACTACATTGCTGTA